>JABCMJ010035423.1:0-22711 GCA_014822125.1 Arbutus unedo | reverse complement strand
TTGAACAATCGTAAATTTTGAGAGTTTTAATGATAATTCTGGAAGTGTGGTGTTTAATTCGAGAGTTGTTAGAATTGAGGGGTTGCGGTATAATTTGTTTATTTGAGGCTATAAAATCAAGTTTTGTCCTAGAAATTTTATTTTGTCAAAAATTCCAGCCGTTGTCTCTCTCTTCCACTCGCCTCTCTCTTTTGTTCTCTCCGGTTCCATGCCCTAACGAAGATCTCTCTCTTGAATTCTCAAAAAATGCAAAGTAGGAATATTAATTCTAGCGACAAGAGCTTTGAATCGAGTCGGGAGTTGATCGATTTTTAGAAACTCACTCTGTTTTATGTCTTTCTTTCTTTGCTTCTTTTCTTCTCACAATTTTTCACTTCCTTTATTTCAAAAATAAGTATACATAGACTTATATAGAGCAAATTGAGAGAGAGAGAGAGAGAGAGAGAGAGAGAGAGAGAGCATTCAATTATGAGATCCGTTACATTAATATAGTCCCCCAACAATTACCTACGTTACTGTTCTAATTACTCATCCATTTTCATAAAACTTGAGTCGTTAATGCATACAGGTCAACTCCAATTCTAATATTAAACCGAATATGGGATAATTATCTCTAGTTTATTTCTGCATTTAATTTTGCGTAAGCTATTTAAAATGGAAATATTTTCAACTCTAGTAGTTTGATTTTTTCTCACAGGAGATTTTTGTATCACTCCAAATAATGTTGAATCTATCCAAATGAATAATCTCGTTGACCTGTGAGTTCTCCAACTCATTCTGTTATTTTATAGACTCAAATAATGTATTTTACTGAAAAAATGTCATACTTCAACAAACTCACACCTACTTCAATCCACATCCTCCATTTGTATCTTTACAACTTTCCTTCAAAATTTCTCCTAATTTTTGTTTTTAATTTTTTACTATAAATAACATATTTAAAATTTATTTTGAAGGTACTATCGATAATTTAATACTTTATAAAAGTGAGAGTTATCAATAAGTATCTTATGAAAACCTAACAAAAATGATATTGTTTGTCTTACGATGTGATGTCGAAGGAAAAAAAAAATGATGAAGTAGTACTAGTGGTAAAACGAAAAAATGGAAATGTTTCTTCATTTGGAGGAGAGTCTTCAACCATGTAGGATGAAAATTGAGTTTTTATTTATTTATTTTAAAGACTTCAAATGAAATATAAAATGAGAATAGTAATTTTGATTTCTCAAAATAAAATTGTGAAGACCAATATGTATATTTGTTATTTTAGATAACCCATCAATTTAAAACTTACAAACCTATAATTTTTTGTTAATGTTATTTTGTCTCATGATCATGAAATGGAGGGGAGGAGAGGATGATTTATAGGTTAACTACATTTTTTCTTTTTTTCATTTATGCAGTAGAAAGAAACTAATTAAGAAAGAGACAAGATGGTTTATGTCCTTATCTTACGTTGGACATGAACAACTGTTAATCTTTTTTTTTTTGTCTGTTTGACTCGTCTCGAGTGAAAAATAGAGTTAATTTTTGTTTGTTTTTTTTATCTATTTTGACGAGACATTGTGAAAATTTAACCGAGAAAAAAGAGAAAATCGACAATTAAATGGTATGAAAGAGAGGGGTGGCGGGGTGATGGGCAAGCAGGGCGAGGTGAAATATAAATTTATTGTTGGTTTTTAGTGTTTTTTGTCCCTCATGATAATTTGTTGATTAGAAAAATATTTCCCAAAATCTTGCTTTTGTCCAACAGTGCCATTTTTGTACTTGGAGAAAACCTTGTTTAGAAACCCCTACTTGTTATGTATTGGAGGACCTATTGTGTAGGCTGCACAGCAAGAGTTGTCATGCACCAAATTTACAATTTTGGTGCTTAAAATACTACATAATTCTTTCCCTTTAGTCCTTATTTGGAAGCCAAAAAAAAAAAAATTGTCCAAATGGGCGTGCAAGACCGTATTTTTCATAAGGGCACAATATTGTAAATTTAATCACATGGCGTTGTCAAACTGCACCGGATTGCGCGGAGTCAATAAGATTAAATGAGTTTGGCCCAACAACATATATTCTTTTATTTAATTTTTATTTAATTTGAATTGAGCTTGGGCCTAGACAAATTTCTTGTATGATTTTATTTAATTCAAATTGAGCTTTGGGCCCGAGCGGATAAATTTGCAGACCTTCTAGAATGGAAAAAGATAACAAACATAAAGGTTTCTTCACAAAAGGTTATGGTTGTTCAATGTGTGCAGTCATGATTGATAACTATTTGTTGGTTCCGAACAACCATATTGGCTCTCCGTACAACATCTTGCCCTTTCTCTTGGACACCATTTCACCTATAAATAGGATGGCCATCCTCTAAATTTTTTTCATCAAAACATTCAAAGCATTCCAGTACGCATACAAAAAACAAAAAACAAAATTCAAAGCAAAAAACCATCAGCACTAGTGTGGGGTACAAATTTGCTTCAACGACATAGTGTGGTAGGCCAGATACTCAGTACAATGGGCTTTTGGCCCATGATCACGCTCGACCTATTTGTGCTAGGCTCGAGGATGTCTCTATCGTCATTCGACCAAGGGGTTCAATAAGGTTGTTTGGTGTGCCTCAATCATTACCAAGCGCACGACATGTCAGGTCTGATTGAACCTCTATTCGGTCGACATTTATCACAAGGATCAAGATCTCTTAAGTCGCAACCTTAAATCATGCTACCGAGGGCTTTACACTTCGCACGGCCACGAGGAGGCGTACTTCTCACATTGCGAGCAGTTGCCTGGGAAGACACAAAGGAGAAATGATTATAGGACATGCGAACATGTTTGCCAGATCTGCACGGATGTGGGGCACATGGCAAAGTCACCACAATATGCAGTCCACGACACGACATCCTTAGCCGGAGTCTTAGCCAGGCTGTTGAGAATTATTTATATAAATACTCCAAGGCCACTCGAATCTCAAGTATGCGCATTCACTAGACTAAAGCTTTTAAGTTGGTTTTCTCTCTCCTCACTAGAAAACTAACTTAATCATTGGAATGTTTGCTGGAAATCGAACCCTGACCGACCCTAACCTAGTGTTTGAATGTTTTTGCAGTCTAGCGAAGGGTGATCAAAACTTAGGCGGGAAGATCAAGTGTGGATTCTAGACTCCACAATTTGACGACCATGGTGGGAGTTCACTCAACTTCTCACCTCAGTAATCAATCTAGTCATTCTTAACTCTTCCGAAGCAATGACGAAAACATCGAATCAGAAAGACAATCACATCAATCCTAGCTGAATTAGGAAGACGGTTGTGGGTGTTGGATCGGTTGACCCAACAGCTCTACCTACAGCCCCACCTATAAAGCCACCTGTCGAGCTCCACGATTGGTCATATGTCGAGCGCTTTGAGGCATGGTTACCAAAGAAAAACCAACTCCTCCAGCTGGTAAGGGAAGAGGTAGTACAATTGAAGGTGGCGATCAAGCTCCTTCAAAATGAAAAAACCTCCAAAAAAAGGACATTAGAGACGTTGTCGAATGCTCTCGCCTAAAAGAAGGGAGCATGGTGCAAAACAGAGGCGTCTTGCCTTATAATGACTCTGGAATTATGGCGAGGCTGAGCTTCGCGAGGTACATAGGGGTCGAGAGCTCGCCTGCATCCTTCCTCCCGAGCGGTATTCAGGCGATGGGTTCCAGATTTCACGTGTTTTGATGCATGAGAGGCTAGGAGCCCTCTCGATCAATAGCACCAATTCAATCTCCCCATCAAGCACTGCTTTCGCCATAACACCAATTCATGAGACGTAGGTGGACAAGAGAGACAAAAGACAAATGGACAAATCACCTCGGCACCATGATCGTGCTCTCCTTAGCCGGCCAAGGGAGAGGATCTTATGCATCAACTTGCCAACAAGTGCAAAAAGCCAATCGAGTAGGAGGCTTGATAGACAAGGTCTCACTGTAATATCATTCACGGTCAACTCATCTCCTTCCCACTCACCAAGGAGATTAATGTTGTCCGCCCTCCTCTGGTGTTATAGCCCCCAAAATTCACCAAGTATGATTCAAAGACGAATGGCTATACTCACCTGGTGCACTTTAGGCAAATGATGTCAATGTACAATACTAAGGACGCACTTATGTGGAAGCTCGGCCTTCTCTCATTCGACAAGCTACTGTGGAGGTCAATACCATCCTTCAAGGAACTCTCCATCGCATTCCTTGCTCGGTTTATCATGAGGAACTGATAGAAGAAGAAGGTCAATTCCCTCCTCAGCCTTCAAAAGTCAGCAAATGAATCCCCCCACCAATACGTTGTTTGGTACTAGGATATCTTCAACGAGATATAAGGGTACTTCATTCAAGTTGGGCTTGGATCACCAAAGCTGAATCTTCAAGGATCTCATGTTGTCCAACCTAGTGGACATGGATGATCTAATGAGCTAGTTCAACAAGCACTGCCGACTCAAGAAGGCCTGCAACGAGCGAAGACAAGCCAAACAGGGCCATCACAGGCAAAGGGATGGAAATACAAATGAAAATAACAGTAGACGAGGCATCAATGTTGTGGCTTCTGGCCAAAAGAGGGGCCCTCGGCCCCATGAGTATGTTGCTGTAAAGATTGTCTTTACCTTGCTAACCTACACACTGCTCAAAAAGATTCAGAACGAGTCGTTCTTCGAGTGGCCGAAGCGGTTGCTTGGGGATCAGAGGAAATTAGGGGATAAATGTATAAACACTCAAAGTTGATTTTTTTTAATTCTATTAAAGAATAAGGTAAAATGTAAAAAAAATCAATTTCAAGTCTTGATCGATTAGAAGTAATCCTAACTGGTTAGGTATAATCGCGATAGAGTATGGTGTCGTATCACAAGGCATAAAACATGATAGCAGTGAATCGTGACCGGTTAGGATGTAATCATGATCGGTTAGGATGTCATCTTACACGGCATAAAATAAGTTAGTTTAGAACCGTGAGCGGTTTAGATATAATCGTGACCGGTCAGAGTGTCATCTTATAAGGTATAAAATAAGTCAGTTTAGAATTGTGACCCGTTAGAAATATATATTCATGACCAATCAAGGTGTCATCTTACAAGGTATAAAGTAAGTCAATATGAAATCGTGATCGATGATGATATAATCGTGACAGATCAAGGTGTTATCTTCTCCGAACAATAGGTCTGGTTTCCTCCATGAAAGCTTCATACTTTCTCAAAACATAAAATTTGGGCTTCCAAGGGTACGAGAACTTACTTCAATTGAAGGGATGAAATGAGGATTTGGATTGATTTGAAGAAATGAAATGGAATGGAAAGCGAGTCATCTCTTGAGTGCTACTGTTTCTACTTCTTGATTCCTTCTTTCTTTGTGACATCCCAGCCAAGCTGTGCTGCCACCAGTGATGTCGGCGTCTGAGAGAGAATCTCGGTGGACGTCCAGAAGGATGGTCAAAGGTCCCATATTGGTTGGTAGATGTAAGTTTAGAACTATTTATAATACATTATGATCATACCTTGTATAAGGCCTTTTAAAGCTATAGGGTGTCAAAATCAAATGAAACTTCACAATTAAGTGTGCTCATCTTGAAGAAATCCAGAGATGAATGACCTACTGAGAAGTCCATAAAATTTGGGCGGTTAAAACGAATAATATTGTCCAAAGCGGGAGTGGGTTGTCACATTCTCCTTGCTTGTTGTTCCTTCAGACTCTCTCTCTCTCTCTCTCTCTCTCTTTCTCTCTCTCTCTCTCAAATGAAGGTTGTAAATGTGAAGGGGATAGGAGGATGGAGAAAGTTCTTACATAAGGTAGGTGGAGAGTGGTAGAGGGGTGGTTTGTTGCAAGTTGTGGGGAGATGGGACACAGGGTGAGGGAAATAGAGTGTGGAGTATGATGATAAGAGGAAGATGATGGGGGAGATGGCATGGTGATGATATTACAATAAAGGGAAAAATTCATTAGCAAATTTGGGTGTTCATGGGGAAAGAGTAGATGAGAGAAAAAAAATTTGGGATAAAATTGATGATGGAAGTGGAAAAATCAAGTGTGGTGGTGACTAGGTAGTGTGCAAGGTATTGCTAATGTGTGGGGTAGTACATGGTAGGTTAAGTGCATATGCCACATGTGTAAGATGTATAAATTGTGTATAAAAGAAAATAAATTTATAAATGTTCTAAATCTAAAATAATCCTTAAAAAAGTTATTATTATGAATTATTTAAATCGAATCCTTGCAACTGTACTTCTTGTAAAAAATCCTGCATTTCTTTCGAGAACGAAGCACATACAATTAACGTATCGCTTTATTCGTTCTCTTCTCAACGGTGGACAGTTAATACATGAGAAGATTCGTGGTGCTGAGAATCCAACAGACATGTTGACAAAGAGAGTGACTATTAACACAGCTTTGATTGGTCTCCAAGCTTAAGGAGTTAAAGACCGTTGTTGTGGGATTTCGCTATGATGATGTTCGAAGTGCATGCTTGGATCAATCTTCACGTGGGAGAATTGTTGATGTGAAATTTTTTCCAAAGGTGGGCATCCGGACGGAGTCCGAACGAGCTACCTCCCATTCGGACGGGTGGCCCAAGTTTTTTTTTCTTTCCATAGAGCTATAATTGGTGCATCTAAACAGAGCATGTGGCGTCAGAAACTCATTTTTTGAACTTCTTCGGGATTTTTTGTATTGGGCCTTTATGTAGCAATAAATATAAAGTTACCAGGACACTTCAATGTAACCATAATTTCTCCCTCGTTATAGTAAAACATCCCAACAATCCATAAACATATGAATAAACACTTTGCTTAACTCGGAACCACGTAAATTTATGTTGTATTCGTCCTTATTTTTATTGTGTCCTAACATGTTCTCCCAAATTACATCCACAAACCCACAATCCCTAAAAGTACGGATGGCATTTTCAGAAACACCGCAGCCTATGGCGCAAAGATCATCAGGACAAATAGTGTACCAAGTGCACAATATGACTTTTGTAAGTAGTCGTTGTTGTAAAACAATGCCAAAAGAAGTGGATGATCCTAGGATTGGTGTCAAGCTTCCAAAGCCAATTCCAATCTGTAGAAGAAAGAGTGTTTCTATGATTGATGGACGTATATTGGAGATGAACTTAGATTGCAAAGAAGTTGGAGATGGATGTAAAAATATCCAGTCTTGATGTTTTGTTAAAGTAAGTAGAAAGAGTGTGCCCCTTTGATGACTCTCAATAAAAAAAAAAGCCTAAAATGACCGATGTAGATTGAAAGAAAATTGGAAATAGGCGTAAATTTATCTGCCTATTTAAAAGTGTTCGAAAATAAAGCCATGATTTTTCTATCTTCTTCACTTAAAGAGCACTTTCCTTAACTAAACAATTTTACATATATATGTCTTTACTCATATATATAACACGTGTAATACTAATGAGTTGAATCAAAATGTTTTTTACCTTGTACATTTTCTTGTTGCTAGCTAAGCCAATATATAAGTGGATGAAATAAAAGGAATAAATTATACTTTTATTTCTAGCAGTTGACCTGTTATTCACTCACACTGAATGCTATAAACAAATTTAAAAATAAAAAGGATCCTCCCCCTAATACTTCTAACCACACTAATTAAAAAGGAAAATATTCGGTGCCTTATTTACTTCAATAATCCTAAAACTAATATTGATTTGTAAACAATAATTTCTTTTCCCAATTTGCCCTATTACGCATAAGATTCGATTGCGAACTTTAACTTATTTACATTAAAATATATTGACTAAAGTTGCTTTATTTTTCCTTTATTTCTATTGAATATCCTTCGCGCTGATAATAGTTCGTATCAATGTTGCAGTTAGCCATTTACTCATAAGTTAAATGAATCCGACGAAGTCATACATCATATGTCTTATCTAATTCAACAAGAATAATATAGAAACACTTATTAATATTGGATGTCTGATCAAACTGATATTTATCCAAAATGACGTACACACTAAAAATATTAAATAAAAGATTTGGTATGTCAAATTTGATTATGGTAAAATTTAATTCGTTGTTGACTAAAAATCATAGGAAAAATTGTCATATATAGAAGATATATATTCATGATAATTTGAATATGATATTGATAGAGGAAAAATAAGACGTATTATCTTTTTTCCAAGTGTATTATTTGGTCGTTTATTTAGAGAATTTTGACTAAAGATAAACAACTAAGCTAAAAAAATTTAAAAATTGGACCAAATAGAAATAGTGAGGGATAATTTGAGAATCATTGGATGAGTTTCGTTTTTGAAATAAATACTCGGAAAAGAATTTAAGAAATTATGATTAACTGGAATTACTCATCCGTTTCATATCGAATTCAAATTTTAAGAACTATTATTTGTAACAACTACAAAAGTGCTTTATAGGAAGAAAATAAGTTCCAAAAATCTTTTAACGAATTTTATTTAAAAATGAAAAAAAATTATTCTCAAAGAGCAATTAAAGGAGGAATCGAAAAAGAGAAAAAAGGGTAATTTGGTAAAACAAGAAGGGCAAGAGTTTGGCCCGAGATGCGATGTATCAATCATGGTGCATAGAAGGAAAGATGAAGAAAAAGTGGCAGACAAAAAGATGAGATTGGATAATTTCAAAGAGAGAGAGAGAGAGTGAGGGACAGAGACCGAGAGAGAGAGTGGATAATTTTTATTTTTTCCCTTTTTAGAAAAGAGGAGAGAGAGAGAGAGAGAGAGAGAGAGTGTTACACAGTCCATCCATTGCTGATGTTTTCATTTTTATATTCGGACGTTAATCGATAATTACCATTCAAACATTTTCTTTGGGGAGTAGGTATATTTATGGCTTTTTTAGGTTCGTTGAGATAATTCAAACAATTTATATTTTCAAAAACAAATATTTCATAAACACATGTTTTTTCACAAATTGAGAAAAGTATTTAAAATCGTTCGATATACGTAAAACACATATTACTTTGTAAGATGTGCATTAAATAATTATTATATATATATATATATATTTGCATCTATATACGAATGGTGTGTTCTTAAATTTATTCTTTCAAAATACTAACCATAGTGATATATATATATATATATATATATATATATAAACAGTGAATTAAATTTTTATAATTTTAAAATTATAGACATATTATTTACTGTTTAATTAGTGATAACATGTGAGATTGTTTTTAAAATTGGTCAAAATTTCCAATTATGTTAATTAATATCAATTAATACACGATTGTTTTCAAATTTATCTTGACATAAATAAGTATGATCTAGTGCAATCATAAATTTTTAATCGTTATTCAATTAACATAATTTTTAAATGTGAGTATGACTTTAATGACATTTAATATATAAATAATTTTTTAATATCAAGGTGAATCTGTAAAAAATTGACAAATTGGACGGTCCAATAACCGATTGGAGAGGATTATTTTCTTTCTCTTTTTGTTTTTAAAAAACTTATTTTAAAAACCTCCGTGACACCACCTAGAGCCCACGTGTCTTCTCTAAAACTTTACTCAATTTGGAAGAAAATCGAAAAGTACAGAATCCAGGAGAAATTCTTGAGAGAGAAAAGGTAAAGTCCCGAGAGAGAAAGAGAGAGGGTGTTGTAGGTGCAGTTCCCAATAACTTCCCATGGATATGTATTGGCTTTCAGAGTGAGTAATAGAGAGAGAATTGGGTATTGATCGATGTTGTGCTTTTCTTTGTGAGGAAATTTTTTTGCGGGTTTTACTTTGGTGGTTGGTGATGTACGCAAGGTCCATGGGAAAATCCTTCAAGGATTCTCTTAAAGTTCTTGAAGCTGATATTCAGCACGCCAATACCCTGTTAGTAAAATCCTCTCTCTCTACAAGTACATATCTGTAGGTGTGTATACATATGTATAGTTATGTGTGTATCTCTGCTTGTGTGTGTGTTTTTGTATATTGTAGTTTGTAGTTTGTGGGTGCTGCGTAGTTGTTTGTTTATCTTCATTTGTGGTTGAATTATGACTGCAACGTTGGAAATTTGCACTTTTGATGCTTTGATATCGTAATTTTTTGTTTAGCTCGAAGTATTTGGAGGTGTATAATACTCTCTCTGCACAGATTGTTGTTCTGTTCGTATTTCTATATTTTTGCTGAGTTGGTGTCTCATATTTGTTTGATTTCTTTGCAATTGTGCTTGACTTAAGGCTGTTGAGTTCAAAAGTCGCTGTAAAAAAAAATTCCCAAAAATTGCCCTTTTTCCTGTAGCCATTTTGGATTTTGTCATCCTATTCACGTGAAGTATCTGGGTTGTTATGGTTTCATTTCTGCTACAAAATTCTGTTGCCGCTGTCGGGGTTTTGAGGGTTTTGCTTCGGCTCTGACTCTCTGAGTCTCCGTTATCACTTTCAGTATAGAGATTGTATTTCAATCTCAAGTTTAATTGCCAAAAGTATCGAGTAATTGTTCCAGGTATCAGTTAGTAGCCGTGGTACATCCCTCTCTGCGCCGCAATGGGTAGAAGTGTGAATATATGTGTTTAAAGTGCGGTGAAGTCCTTTGTCTGTATGCAGATCACGGGTTTGTGGAGAGATTTGTGGAGGAAAAGATAAGAAAACCATCAAAGGAAGAACGCACATTTGTTTGTTTGAGTTTATTTTAATAGTTTCACTCCATTAGTAAATTCCTCGTCCAATCTTTTGATCAAAACATAAGCTTTTTGATGTATTCATAAGGATATTGGTGGAAACAGTTGTAGTACCTGTTGTGACCCAAATAATGACTCATAACACTTTTTGTTCGCTTTATTTCACATGGCCAAATGTTGTTCATTGGAACTGCAAGTGTAACGGCTGTGTTTTCGGCATTGAATTCCAGTCAAATTCCAGTGTCTGCTTAGTATACTTTTTGGATGGTGCAGAAAGAGGAAATGTGACCTCATAGAGGGAGAGTTCAGGGATCCATTTGACCAAAGAAGAATATGGGCACTTAGAGAAAGATAGTTCCTACATCGTTAGCCAATGCATTCTTATGCCCTTTTCATAATGCTAGGGTCTCGACTCTCAAGCCCTGACATGTCTATTGTTGGAAATAATATCATTCTATATCTATATAGAACAATGTTATTTCCCTTTTTTGTTTTATTTCCTTACATGTAATGTTTCCTTTCTTGTATTGTTTCCTTAGTTGTAATTTTTTCTCTCGTTATTTCATCTCTCCCTTTGTAAGGGATGGCTGTATCATTCATAAAAAAAAGAATACAAGACAATATTTTTCTCTCAACATCTATGTTTGTGTAATTTATTGCCCTTTTTGTTTGATTGGACTAGTGGTGAAGGGACATATGACATATGATGCCATTAGAGAAATAATCTTGTGCGATTACTGGTGAAGGGATAAATAATACCACATCCCTCATAGTCTCGAATAACACCCGTGGTTTGTGGGACATAATATCCAAGGGATTCTAGCCGCACACCAGATTCAGGATATGTGGTCCCCTGATGCTTTAATCTGTTTAAACAAACAGGCTTATACCCCTCACGATGAGCGCAATTATACAAATGTGCTCTAACGTTTGATTGACAATTGAGTTCCAGAGGTAGCCTTGTGTGCTGGGTCACCCCTTTATTTCAATAGGTCTGTTATCTCATTCTATTTTACATTTCCATTTTTCTGATCAGTTCTTTTTGTCACTGTGAGCTACAGGGCATCTGATTTTTCTAGGGAATATGACGGTGCCTCTCTTCAAATGAGAATGTCCTACAGTCCTGCTGCACACCTGTTCCTTTTCTTGGTGCAGTGGACAGACTGTCACCTTGCTGGTGCCCTTGGATTGCTCAGAATCTTAATTTACAAGGTCAAATCTTTTTTGGGGTGATTGATATTTGAGTTCTTTGGATAGTCTGTATATTGCTGACTCTACTCTGGTGATTTAGGTTTATGTTGATGGCACCACAACTATGTCTACCCATGAGAGAAAAGCAAGTATACGAGAATTCTATGGTAGGTTATGCATTATGCAATTATTAAAAGCCATCGTTTTCAACATTGCTGGCCTCTAGTCTGTCTGCTTGCTAATGTCTGAATTTTGTGGGCCAGCGGTTATTTATCCCTCTTTATTGCAACTTCAAGGAGGTGTTACTGATACAGAAGACAGAAGGCAAAAGGTGGCATGCATGGAAAGGTACAGAAGAAGAGATGAAGAGGAACACAAGCAGTATTCAGATATAGAAATCGAAAGAGAAGAAGAATGTGGAATTTGCATGGAGATGAATAGCAAGATTGTCTTGCCCAAGTGCAACCACATCATGTGCTTGAAATGCTACCGAGACTGGTACTCTATTTCTCTCTACTGTCCTTGTACCTTTGAAACCTGATAGTAGTTCAGTTGCAGTTTCTTTTCCAGATCATTCTATATCATCGTCACTGTCTGCATTTGGCTGCATTTGGCGCCATCACAATTCCTAAGGAAATGAGGTCTATATTTCCCATTGGCCATTTATCCCTCACTGAAAAAGAACGGGAAAGGAAAACTCTTTTTTCATAATTACTGGCTCTCTTCAAGTGTAACCCTTTCCATATTCCTTTTGGACATCGAAACCCAGAATCACGACAACTTTCTCTACGAACCACACCTTTCAGCATCTTACTTGAGTCACCTACAGGTCGGGTTGGATACAACACATGTTTGATACGGTTGAACTATGGTGCTCCTACAGAAACACCAATCTTGACTTGTTATTTGCTTGGCACAGTTATGTAATATTTATGATGGCTGAGTTGTGATGCAGCCCACACAGCCCCATTGGAGGTTTTAGTTCAGCTACAAGAGCAGTAATGTTACCTTTAGTTCTTCTTCAGATTTGCTGGAATTTAAATGTTTGTGGTCATTTCAGTATTTTGGGAACTCTAAGCTGAAGTAATAAATAAATTTGTCTTCAGGATTCTCCTAAAAGTTAGTTGTTTTAGAAGTAAATGTCAGAGTAGTTGCAGTCCCTTTGTAGTCTTAAGGGTTTGAATGTATTTGGTTAGGATTAGGTAGTATATATCATTATGCTATTAATGTCTACAAGATGCAAATGATAGCAATAATTAAGCTGCATTGTTTATGTGAATGAAAATGGAATGAAAAGGCAGATTTCTTTTGGATAGATAGCACTTGAATTTTTGGGACTATTTCTCTTCTACAGCAATCTTTGGCTTTCTACCCACTTGAGTTTTTCTTGATCAAGTTGGTCCTAGAAGTGAGTTACAACCTGTTGGATGGAACAATGTTAGATGGAATCGAACCATGGTGGCATGGTCGTCCTACAGAAGTTAGGAAAATTTCAACTTGTGTTTTGCTTGGCGTGATTACGAATCTTTATCCTCATTTTTTCTTGGGACTAAAAGTGTGACACGTATTGCAGGCGCTCAAGGTCTCAGTCATGCCCCTTTTGCCGTGACAGTCTGAAGAGAGTAAACTCTGGGGATCTCTGGGTATTTATGGACAGTAAGGACATAATTGACATGGCAACACTAACTCGGGAGAATATCAGAAGGCTATTCATGTATATAGATAAGCTGCCTTTGGTTGTTCCTGTTACACTATATGACCATTATGATTCTCATTTACGGTAGGCGGTTGGCATGAATCTGAACCACCAATGTGGCTGCCATATGAGTACTATTTTCTTCTCTTTTGTTAACATAAAGACCGCATTCTTTGGGTCGGTCAATTTAGGTTAAAAAATTGCTGTGCTTTCTAGCACTTCTGATTAGAAGAACCCGGCCAGGATTGTCTTTGGCAGGGGGTTGGAAGTTGAGATAATATGACTTGGGAAGGGGTTCATAAATATATTTATCCTAATTGTAAATGCGTGTATAGCGTATACTTCGTTTAGCAAATCCCGTGTTGCTTTTCTGTCTGTTCTGTCTATGTAATTGACCACTTTTTCCTGCTGATTCTGTTGTAGCAGAAGCATGTGTCTGAGTTTATGCTCGACACGGGTGGTACCCTGGGATATTCGATAATTGGAGTTGTAATAGGATGCTATGATTTTACTAAAAAATAGTTTACTGTGTTGGTGGTGCTATGATTTCTTTGTGCTTTGATCAATGAATGAGCTGCTGATGGCTGTAGGCAGGAATTGGGGGATTAGGATGGTTGATAACAGCTGCCATCCTCTCCTGTGTTTTCAAAAACAATGGCTTTTGTGATGATGTGGTGACAAATTAAGTGTGCGTTCAATCTGATAACGTAACCGTAAACTCGCAGCCCCTGGGGCTTTCTCAAGGTGATTACCGGCTGGCTCCCGGAGAGGCCTTCGTTGACTCTCCGGCAAGTCTAGTGCTTGTCTTCTTTTTGCTTATTCTCTGGTCTTGTTTTACATGATTCTTTCTTTTTATAATATATGAATATGATGTTCTCTCATTTTCAAAAAGAGTCTTGCTATACAGATTTTATGAACACATTCAAACACAAATTTGGAGCTTCCTTTTTAGTAGTAGGAAAAGAGAGTCAGACTGATATAGAGGATTTGTCCCGAGGGATAAGAGAAGTGTTTGGAACCGTTGGATGTATGTGTACATTGGACACATTTGTATTCGGATATATTCGTAAAGTCTGTGTACCTAGCATTACTCTTTTATAAAAAGGGAATAATGTTTTTCTTTTTGCTTAAAAAAATTCTCATCACATAAACATAAGCTTGTTGATTTATCCCAATATATCACTTCATAGTGTGTTTGACGATGCACACATGATTGCGTTGTCGGGATATAAGTTTACACAGATAAATTGAATCAAATCGAAAAATTAAATTGAGTAAATAGTTTGGTTTGATTTTTGAGCTCGATCGGTTTCAGTTGGTTTTTTTGTAACAAATTTAGGTTCAGTTTCGGTTTTTTAGATCTAAAAACCAGAGCGGACCGAACTGAATTAGAATAAAAAATATTAATATATTTTTGTAAGTTGTATTTGTTTTGTCATATATACTTTTTAGTAATCTTTATGTTTTAATCTGTATTTTCTTTAGTTTTCTGTAATATGTACTTTTTTCGTTTGAGTTAAACTCTTTAATAGCTCAAATGATTATTTTTTTTAACATTTGCCTGATTACAACCAAATTGGGCCGATATTGTAAAAATCAAACTGAACCAAATTAAAAAAATTTGGTTTGATTTTGATTTGAAAAATTCTAAACTAAGATTTTTTATTTGGTTCGAGTTTTTCCTCTAAACTGGAGAGATTATACCCATATTAATTTGTTTTGGAGGTCCGTTGAGTCAATAAATGAATGTTTAGTTACTTCTATATTCAAACCTGTAATATTTAGACATTTATGTTCAGAGTCGTACACGTAACCTCTACACGATGCTTATGAGACTTATCCGCACTGAACGAATGGGACATATTTATATTCAAATGTGTTTCAAACGTTTGTGTTCAATTCATAACCTCGTTTAGTTACTTCTATATTCAACTTATAATATTTAGACATTTATGTTCGGAGTCGTACACGTATCTACATGATGCTTGTGAAACTTATCTGCACGAACAAATGAGACATATTTATATTCAAATCTGTTTTCAAACATTTGTGTTCAATTCGTAATGTTCTACAGGATGCTTATGAGATATATCCGCACTGAACGAATGTGACATATTTATATTCAAATCTGTTTTCAAACGTTTGTGTTGCAATTCATTTCCAATTATATTCAGGCAAATCAATTGCAGCACTTGTGAATGTCTAATACTTTGAAGAGCATGTGATTCTGCAGTAAAGAAGGACAGGGGTCCTACTATGTATTGCACACAGTAAAATATGTTATACATCAAAATGATTCTGTGCATTACGGACAATAAGGTGTGCTGTGTGTCAAAACCATTCGTTTTGACTTGCAAAATATTAACTGAATGGTCCTTCGTTGACTCGCTGACCGAACAATTTTCGATCAGTATTTTACGCGCTAAAATTTCATTTCAACGTACACAACGCACAATAACCTTCCCAACTCCAGTAAAGATAACAATCAGGCTTCAATCCAAACCATATTTTCTCGCACATACATTCCTCTGGTTTATGGGGGGAAACAAATCAGATGCCAAATTCTCCGAAATTTTTGGAAGTTTGTCAGAATAATTGGTATAACCACACACTTGGAACCCCATTTCATACCTTAATTTTCTCAAATTCTTCCCACATTTGGGTTAACAAATCATCAAACCACAAAAA
Organism: Arbutus unedo; assembly: GCA_014822125.1. Classification (NCBI taxonomy): domain Eukaryota; kingdom Viridiplantae; phylum Streptophyta; class Magnoliopsida; order Ericales; family Ericaceae; genus Arbutus; species Arbutus unedo. Next base: position 6,528 of record JABCMJ010035423.1, on the reverse strand, counting down.
TTTCAAACATAAATAGAGAAAAATATTTTCAGTACCCGTATGCATTATCTTAAAATTCCAATAGGAATAGCACAAAACCACAACAATCCTTCAATCTCCACTGATGATTTTCCATAAATCTCTAGTAGTACCTTCCTCTATTGCTTGAAGAAATTCTCGCTCAGGCTTTTTGACGACCACCAGCTATGCTCCGAAAAACTTTCAAAATTCCAGCAAATGTCACAATTCCAACCATACTATAGTCGTCTTCCACAACCCAAACATGACTTACGCGGTGTGCAAGCGCCTGAATCATCACCGCCACCAATGAACTCCACGGACGGCAAACGATTGTCTCCGACTGCCTCGCCGGGAAACTCCGACCCGACCCGCTGCCACTCCTACCCAACCCAAACTCTTCATCAGAAGAAGACGCTGAAGATGATGAGGAAAAAGAAAGTTCCTCCATAAATTCCAAGATTGCTCCCAACTTCTTCTCTTCTAACCTTGCCTTCACCAACTGGACCAAATCCTCGGATGGGCCACAATAATCAATGTAAGCCATTAGATCGCCGGCTGATAGAGTAGAGATTGCTGCCGCAGCAGTCTCGTCGGAACAAGAAAGGGTGTGAGGCGATATTTCACCGATCAATCTGTTGTACTCGTCAACTACTGCGACCGACTTCTGTTCTGAGAGAGAGAGGGAGATGGAGTCCAAAGCAGAGGAGGCGGGCTTGTCATAGGCAATAGACATGATGTTGGTTTCTATTATGTTGAGGGATTCAATTGTGAAAGCTGGGATTGGTGAGAAGACGCCGATGGAGTTGAGGAGGAAACGGACTACATCTTCTTGAGTTAGCCAGCAGAATTCGCCGCCGTTGTGGAGGGTGGAACCGAAGGAGGTGAAGGGTTTGGTGAGGTGCTTCTTCCTTGAAGTGATGGTACTTCTTCTGGTCTCAACAGGGACGATTAAGTTTTGTGTGCCTTCGAGTATGTAGTCTATTGCCTCCAGCAAGCTGGGAATAATGAAGCAACGAAACAGAGTTTTAATTGGTAGAAATCAAACAAACATGAAAACAGAACATAACTGGTAGAAATCAAACAGACATGAAAACAGAACAAGCTGAGGAGCTTTCTGCCCAGCAAGCTCAATCCTTATCTTCGGTGATTAAGCAAGCCACACCGGATTTTTTGTCAACTGAAGCATTTAAGCATCATTCAGGCGTGTGCATTTAATCCCCCCAGGTTTCCCACTCAGCGGGGCCCCTTCTTTTCAGGTCAACTTAGGTTTGACAAATCCCCTAATTCCGGTTTCAACGGATTTCGATCTCTCTTTCTAACCAGCCCTTACGTTACGACCACTCATTTCAGAACTTGACAGCCCATCATGGAGAAAGTGGTTTCCGCCGAAGGCGTTCTAGAAAATTTTAGGCAAGGAGAAAGCTATGGTCTACACACGGTGTAAAATAGTAATATTACGTATTATTTTCATACAATTAGGAATAGGTTTGTACAGTAAAAAAATAAACTAATGCACTTTTATGGCTAGTATACAAATTTAATAGTCAGTTATGATTCATCTGCTACGAATATTATATGGTTTGATTGTACATAATTTTTACTTCATTTGTTACGACTTTTTATGGTATTTGTTATGGAGTATCATTTGCTACAACTTTCTATGGTTTAGATACAAAACAATTGTGTTAATTACTATCATTTTAATTAACTTAAGCAATTTTCGATTAAAAGTTGTACCATGAACTTCTCCTAATAGTCTTAAAAGGCGGTCTTTCACAAATTGACATCAAAATCAAAATACCAATCCATTTGTTTCCACAAATAAACCAAAAAGACACTGTGAAGTTAGATATTCCCCCCTACTGAACCTAAATATTTTCCATAAGAAGAATAGGATGAACAATCAATTGTCCATTAAACTAAAAGGGCATAAACATACGACTCAATAACAAAGCAAAAAAAGAGATTCAGGAATTGTGGGGAAAGAACCAAAAGTACTTAATAGGATGGAGAAATTCAACAAAGATTGTTACCAGGAAAGGTTTTTTTTTTTTTTCTTGGTACCTTTTTCTTAAAGGAGTACAATGAAAGAAAATCAGCAATAATTTTTTTTGGTCAAAGAAACAACTTCGTTTGCCACGTAAATAAGCGACGGAGAGAACGAGAGAGAGGGAGAGATTCCCCTTCAACAGGTGCACAAGTTCTCTATCTTATGTAAATCTTATTTGTTTCACTTATGATGTCAATATTATGTCAAGTTCGAGGATGTATTTGGCTTTATCCGATAACAATTAAGCATAAGAATCAGAGGCTCTTCAAATAAGAATTTAAATCCCAAATCCTAGATTTCACGCTCCGAATCCCAGCATCAATTTATTAATTAAGAAAGGGGACGTCAAAACTAAAGCAGACGAACAAAATATCAACAAAACCGAGCGAATGAATTCATGCTATCAAGCTAAATAACAACCAAACCCAATCGATATATTGATTTCGAAAATGATTGCATTTAAGCTCTAAAAAGTGAATATTTGCGGTAATCATAAGATTTTACTAGTTAATTTCATTCAACATCTGTTTTTCCAATACTTTTCCAGTTTTCTTCATCTCGTCGAGAGAATAGAAAACTAAGCACAAAAACAAAACCAAACAGATTTACAAAAGGTTTAAAAGACCGGATAAAAGGCAAATAAATGCCAAAAAATGGTTATTGGTTTTTCTCCTGTCTTTTGAGCCAAAAAAATTAAACAATCGCAACAAAAATTGATTAAATTTCACAAAAAGAAACAAAAGATTTTAAGAAAAAACAAACACAGCGTTACATCGAAACGAAATGAAGCACAAACCTAGAATGTGGCTCCAAATGCCTGACGATCCCAATGACTTTAGGTAGGAGATCAGAAACCGGCGCCCGAAGCGCAGCCGCCGGATCCAACAAGTTATTGTCTCTACATAAAAAGCAAATCACATCAACCATACATATCTTCCCGACGCAGCGGCAATCGCCTCCGCCGGCGGAGAAATCAGACTGATGATTTTCACAGGTCCATAAGCTTACGTAGCTCTCGCCAGACCTCTTGAGCGCCGACAAGGCGTCGGCGACGGTGGCAGAGATGGGTAGGCCTCTCAGCGCCGGCTTTCCAAGGCACAGGTCAGATACCTCGCGCGCCAGAAACCTTACTGCCATGCAACTACGAGATCTGTGGAGAGAGAGCTAGGGAGAGAATTCTATGGAGGGACGGAGGGACGGAGGGAGATGAAGGGGTGCGTGGGAAGGATTATCGGCAGGAGGGATATTTATAGGCGGCAAATCCCGCGTCCAGTGAAGTTTTTGGTGGGTCAGAGTGGACCGGCCTTTAACGTGGGTAAAGTGATGGGAAATGGGTCCCGGTCAAAAAGGCATCTTTATTTATTTTTTGTTTTTTTATAAAATGCACTAATCTCTCCTGAGATTATTAACAAATGCAAAGACGTCCCAGAAATTTTAAAAATTCCATAACTTCCTTTACTTTTGAAAGTGTTAGACCATCTGTTCACTCGTCGTAACTTCTGTCAAAACTTAATTGATTTTTTATGATGTGGCATGGATAAAATTTTAAATACCAAGAATACCCTTTGAAATGTCTATAAAAAGTCAGAAAACTCTCAAAGTCATACAAATCATATGTATCTCATTACCCCACCTTAAGATAAAAAATAAGATAGAAAATTATTTTACTATTTTTAATATTTATAGGATTGTCTTATTTAAAAATTTTATAACTTTTGTCTGTAATTTTATGTTTCTTAATTTCTATAATCGAGATGAGTAATTAATCTACAAAAAAAATTTTAAAAAATTTATTTCAATAGTCAAAACAATACTGACTATATTAAAAGTTAGTTTTATCTTCCGTTTGAATTAAGTTATTATTTATTAAAGATATTGAGTACTATATTTTATTTCACGATTTTTTGTATAATTAATGTATTTTTTATTCATCTCAACAAGAAGATTAAAAAATCATAAAAATATAGACTAGAACTAAACAAATTAGGGGGTCAAGATTCTAGAAGATGGGGTAAATTTTAATTAAGATTAATCATGCCAATTTTGCCCCATGTTCAAATTTAATAATTAGTATATGAAGATTTCAAAAAAATAAACTGTAAACAAATTGAAATTATCTCGATTAGATGCTTCAAAAAATAAAAAAATACAATTCAAATTTGAAAAAAATTCAAAAAATCTAAAAATATGATCCATAAAATTTTTTAATAATTTTTTGACATAATTTTATACATTTTGAATTCATTTCGTCAAGACGAACGAATAATCCATAAAATTTGAGACAATTTTTTGTAGATTATTAATTTGTCTCGACGAAGAATTTTATAAAAGTAAAAGAATATGAACCAAATTTGAAAAAACAGAATTAGAAAAAGTAAACAATAAAAAAACATAATTTATTTTGACTTATTTTCGTCTTTAGTGAGGCAAAATTAACAAATGCAAAAAAAATTAAAAGATAACAAAAAAATGCGAATGAGAAAGTTAGGCCGAATTAGGCATAAAAAGTTAGTTTCATTTTTTTGCTTTTTCAAGATTTTTTCGCAATCCAAGATTTTGTGAATTTGACTGGACATATTTTGCGGAAAAATATATCCTAATAGTAAAAATTTAAATATGAAACTCACTACTTTTTTTCACGATAGATTAATAATGTATATGTATTTTTCGTAGATAAAATACATGTAAAGAAATAAAATTAATATAATAGATAAAGTCAAAGAAAATTAATTTGATTCATTATTTAAAACTCGAATAAGAGAAAGGAATCAAAACATGAATAAAAAAATAAATTAAATTAAAAGTTATAATAATTATTTTATGAGATAGACTAAAATGTATGTGTTTTTATTATGAAAAATATACATAGAAAATACAAATATAACAGGATAATTAAGTGGTAAATATAAATTTTGTAAAAAAAATAATTGTTAAAATATAAAATGCATATTTATTTGTACAAACTTGATTAAAAAATAAATAAAGGTGAATATAATAAATAATAAATATAGTTATATAACACATACATATCATATGTAAATATTGTTATATAGTGTATTATACACACACATACATAAATAGATTAAGTATATAAAAAGAGAGATGAAAAGACTAATAAGGATATTTTGGTCTTTTACTCATTAAAACTAATTATATTTGTAGGAAGTTAACGGTAGAAAAGAAAATGGTGTAATAGTTTCAAAAAAAAAAAAGGTGAGTGCATTTTTCAAAATCTAAGGAGAGATCCCTACATTTGTAAGAAATCTCTCGAAAGGTAAGTGCATTTTACCCTTATTCTTTTAACCGGACTAGGCTCTGCCAGGTACATATTAATTATTATTGAATGTTCAATTTAATTATTAGTAATGATTATAGTACTTACAAAAATAATTATTTTAAACATTTTTATTATTATTCACAACTAATCATTAAAGGCGTTGATATTCCAGGTCATCTTTATGAGTTATTCTATAAAAATGAACATATAGTATGAGAAAATTCTATTAATATTTTAAAATGCATACGTAGTTGATATGCGTCTTGCATTATATAATTATTAATCTTCTCAATTAATATCGGTAGTCGCTTCCGTAATCATATTTATCGAATTATCTCACATATTTTAGTTTTGGTATTTCCGTTGATAAATATTTTAAATTTAATCAAACAATTTATTTTATTTTATTTGTCATATAAATTTGTCAAATATTAGCATCAATTTTATTTGTTCCGTTGATCACATCATTTAATGGTTGATAATTGATATCAAGTTCATTTGATATGAGTAATCATAAAATTGAATTTAGTACATAAAATTCAGTGTTGATATAAGAAATATATTACTACTTTTGATAGATCTCTGCAATTTAAATGTTAATCAAATTTATGGTGTAAGGATTATTATTTCATGTTATGGGTGTCATGGGATTCGCTTCATAATTCCTACTGATCTTCTGTTACTAGTATTTTTTTTTTTTATAAAGTTTATATAACTATTTTAACTGGATAAAAGGGTGTCTATTTATTTATACTAGGTAAACAATTTTTATGTGAAAATACATGGTATGAGGACGAAGTGCAATTTTCAATGGATTAACTTTTTCAAATAATTTTAAGAAAACAAAAATAGTTAACAAACATGGTAGTGCCACGTGCTTTGTTTTGTTGCTCGATCATCTTCTCTCTTCTTATTTTCCTTGTGACAGACCTTCTTTCGTCTCTATTTTGAGTGATTTATCGTCCCCTTTTGCGATTTGCTCCAAAATCACACCAAATATTCCTTGTTTCACTTTTCTTTGTCTTGAGTTTTTGCTAGTACATGGGGATGATTGTTGGGTTTTGCACATGTGTTTAATGACTTTGAAAAAGAAAAAGAAAAGGAAATGTGATTGGAGGTCCCAAAGTTATTTACTTTGGTGGTTGCATTGGAAATCCCCGTGGATGCATGTGCCGGCTGTACATGCTATGTTCCAATGGAG
>JABCMJ010035410.1:0-10432 GCA_014822125.1 Arbutus unedo | reverse complement strand
TGTGTGTGCCCAATTTCTTGTTCATATAATTAGATTTTGTCATGAATTTTATTTTGTTGTTAAAAAAAGAGTAAAGCCTCAGTACAATTTTCTAATAAAATGTAAATGAAATGTGTTGAGATATTCTTCCACATGGTCCGTCTCTTCGCAGGTTTGATTCCGCTGATTTTGAATCTTCGAATTATTACTAGTCCATTTTATACTTTGCAATTGCATTTTGTTATTTATAAATTATAATCCTACAAAATTAAAAATAAAAATAAAAAAAGGAAATCACGACCCTTTGGGTCCTAATACTTTGTTTTAAAGAAATGTACAAGGTTAATGCTATGATGATCCTTGATTAGTGGGGAAAAAATGAAAAGAGGGCTCTATTGGGTTCCAGACATGCACACACATACATACGTACACATACGTATATATGTGTGTGTTCTATTGAGTCCCAGACATGCACACACATACATATATATATGTATATATGTCTACGCACATATATATTTATATATGTCTACATAAACATATTTACTTACAAACTACGTTTTGATAATCATTATTTAGTTTTATAAAATATAATATTTTTTGCTTAATGAATCTCGTTATTTTGTCGTCTTCTATATGTATTTGTTTAATAGAAAATATATATACATCTTAACTTATCATATCAAGAAAATAAATCTCATTAGTCTATTAAAAAAAATCAATGTAACTTACCTAAAACATAATGTTTTCCCTTTTTATTAGAACTTTAAATATTGAATTTGGTTATTTTGTGTACTACTAGAATAATAAATATATATCACGCTTGATAAATTAAAAAGATCATGTTTTTAAAAAAAAATTAGAGATGTATTTTTTAATCATGCTTTTTAACAAAATTATGATAATTATTACTTTTTAACCACGCAATAGAACTATAATTATAAGAAGTATTTGTTTTAACCACACTTTATGTATAAGCGTATAAAAAATAATTTTTTATTAATTTAATCAAACTTTATCGTAAACATTTCTCGAAATGTACACTCACTTACACACCGTGAAACACAGAAATTCAAGTCCATTGATAGTTCATAATTCTTATGATGGAAATCTCACTTTACTAAAATCGATACAATCATGTCCCATTTCAAATGAAGTAAATTTTGAAGTGAACAAAATCTCCCGAATTCGGAAATACAGAAATTCAAGTCCACAGCTAGTTCATAATCCTTACGGCAATATCATTTCCCGGGAAAAAAATGGAACTTTTCTGAAATTAGTACAACCATATCCAATTTCAAATAAAGTAAATTCTGAAGTGAAAAACAAAACCTCTCGAATTCGAGACACGCACTTACACACCGTGAAATACCTAAATTCAAGTCCAAAGCTAGTTCATAAGGCTCATGGAAATCTGATTTCCCGTAAAAAAAATTGAAGCTTCACTGAAACTAGTACAATCATATCCTATTTAAGATGAAGTAGATTGTGAAGTGCAACAAAACCCTAATTCGGGAGAAAATGAATGTGTGAGAGGGAGAGTATTTTACCTCGCTTGTCATTTGTCAGGGATCGATTTTTCAAAAATTTTGGTCATTAAAGGCCGTATTTAGTTACAAAACGTCAATCGTAACCAAAAATTGTATTTGTGACTAAAAATTATTTGGTCACAAAAGCATATCATTAGTGGTCACTATTGGTATCCTACAGTGACCAACTAAATTAATCACGAAGACTTTTGGTCAATAAAGACTATTTTCTTAGTGACCAAAAAATGATCAATGATTTTGCATCATTTAATTAGCAAATGTTTTGGTCGCCAAATAATTTTTTCAGTAACTAAACTTTGATCATTGTTGGTATCCTATAGTAATCAACCAAATTAATCACCAAAACTATTGATCACTAAATACTTTTTTTGGTGACCAACTATTTGTCACCAATAGATTTTTTTTTTGTTATATTTAATCACCTATGATTTGGTCACTGAAAACTGTTTTCCATGACGGAATGTGCAAAAACACAAAAAACAACACAACAAAAATTGGAAGTTATAAACACATAAACCATCATTCAAAGTCACATAACCAGAATTCGATAAAAGTTCGGAATCTCATCATTCAAAGCAACGTTACTAGAATTCAACAAGAAAAAAACTAGCAATAGGACAAAGTTCTAATCATAACTAGCAATATGACAGAAGTTCAAACTTCTCATCATAACCAACGGTAGGACACAAAAGTTGAATTGTAGCTGAACCTTGTGCATTGAATCCTTGGCTGTAATTGAACCATGCATTCCGTCCCTATAATGAGACAACACATAGAAGGTTGGAGCAATTAGCCTTACCTCTCAAATACGTGAAAGGCCACAGTATTTCCACGTGCAAAACCATTCACTAAATGCTTCACAAAATTGAATTTATTTTGAAACCAATGATGCCATAAGTGAAACTATTTCACTGCAACCAGGGGCATATATCTTGGATAAAAGGACCATAAACTGACCACGTCACATGATTTTCCTGATATCAAGTGTGAAATTTGACCACAAAATAAAACTTGCAAAAATTTGAGTTAATAACACTGAACTGTCAGTATCAATATATGGCCACATTCTTTGGATGTACATCATGTGTTCAACTAGCTAGGCCTACATGAAACCACCACCAGAGATTGAGTTCACATCAAACACAGGACACAGGCGCGTCAAAATAACACTTTCTCCTATTCACATTATAAAATTTATACTTGCCAAAACATGGACTTGTCCATTAGTTTTTTAGGAAAATGAGATATTGCAATATCTTCTACCATCTCATGCTCCTTCCTGCCATCCTGTCTCTCCCACAAGGAGTGCGGGAGGCCAAAAGTGTAGAGCGTATATCATGTTCCTGCAAAGCAATAGCACTATATCGCTATGTAAGAAGGTTTTCTTCTTTAATCTACCAAATTATTGACTTTTCCACCATTTTCCCTCATTCTAGATATCCTTGTTTGACACAACATTGTGTTGTTTCATGCTAAAACTATATCAAAAAAGGAAGAGGTGGGACAAAAAGGAACTAAAGATACCTTACTTGGTTAATTCGCCATTGACCGAGCCAAATCTCTACTGAGTCAGTTGGATTAAGTTCAGTAAGTGGATCCTTGGCATACTCCTAGAATTCTGGTGGAGCTATGTAGCCCACTTGACTAGCAGCATCCATCACTTTTCACGACATACCTAAATTGGTAACAGAACAGAACCATTAACATTTGATAAACATTACTAGTTATATGAAACATCTTTCGCGTACAACCCAAAATCAAATAAATAGGAAGGCTAGCGTTGGTGCAAAAAGGTTAACAAAAGCAGGAAAGTGAACCAAACAAGCCCTATTCCCATCACAAACAAACGTAGAGCTATCAGAGGTAACAAAAGGGTGGACCTTGAATGATTCCAGAGTGGCAGAATTCAAGTACTGTAATACTAGTACATGGAAGAGGCAATTCGGCGAACAGGTAGTGAACATAATAATAGAAGAACTGCAACTACCACCGGCCCATTTGCCCTACTCTTGTTCCTTTAAAGCATTTAAAATCTCATCAATATGTAATTCGGGAGTAACATCCATACAATACTTATACATGCAGCAGGGAATGATACGGACATTTCAACACAACAATCTCAAATTTATGGCGATGTATCAAACCCCTCAAGTGGTGAAGGCACAAGTAAGAAGAGTAGAATTGGTTGATTACAGATTGAAGCCACAACAGGGCCGGCCCGCACCGTTGAAAGAATCAAAGAATCCTTGAACCTTAGAAAGCAGTTCCATGAGAACAAATTGTCCAAATCGACTTATCAGATTTACAGCCAACATAGAAATTAAGCGGAAAGCAGAAACCCAACAAACAATATCACAGCCAACATAAAACAATCAGGTCACTTGACCGATAATGACCCAAATCCGGACACCGGAAATCAAATTGAACACAGTTCTAGCAACTAAATTACCTGACTGATTGTCGGCTAGTGACCTAGAACATGATCTGTTCAGAATTTTACGATGGGGAGATGAAGCCAGTGTGAACCCAGAATAAGAACTGATATATGGATCGGACCGGCCCTAAAGAGGAGCTAAAACAAAGATCTAGAGAATCTGTTGAACCAAGGCATTGAGGCCCTGAACCAGAGGTTGGATGAGGCTATTGTCCACAATTGCAGAACCGACTGGAGTTTCCAGATCCAGAACCGAATCGGAGTACCCAACCGCATAACCAGCATCCTACCATTTGAAGTTCTGCTGATGTCGAAGCCAACAATGGTCTAATAATGACCGGACCTGCTCTTGACTTCGTCTATGAACCCGTGCAGGGAAAAAAATATCGCTACACTCTTAACATAAAAATAAAATTGACCCGATTGTATCATGTCAAAAATAATGTTAAGAGTGTATCGCTACACAATTGACGGGATATAAAATTTATTTTCTTAATCAAATTGTGTCACGATCAATGAGCATTCTAAACCCGATCAAGCTAAATTTCAAAAATAATGATTTAAGTAATAAGCACAAACAAATCAACTGTCTTGATCATTATGATTGTGTCATGGTTACATAGCTACTGTATATTCAACTGCAACACAAAACTTAGTTTATAAAGAATTAGGTTTGAACGTATAGATTTTAAAAGTCAATATCGAGCCAATTTATATAATGGTCGATTGGAACCGTTAGGATTTCAGTACTCGTTGATTCATTCAGTGTCACCGAATGAATTTTTTTGTCATTTCAAATGTGTTGTGATACCCGAATAACTTGATTCTTAGTACAAATGATGCACTTCATAATGCGTAGAAGATAGATGGTTTGGATTGTAAAAACAAAAATCAAGTGGGGCTCGGGTGGTGCATTACAAACCTTTTATATAATGGAGATCATCATATATCGAATACTGCGTGATTAGATCACATTCAACACATTTTGATGCAATAAAAGGTTTGTAATGCACCACCCGAGCCCCACTTGATTTTTGTTTTTACAATCCAAACCATCTATCTTCTATGCATTACGGAGTGCATCATTTATACTAAGAATCAAGTTATTCGGGTATCGCAACACATTTGAAATGACAAAAAAATTCATTTTCTTTATGAAATTGTGTTCGGGTCCACGAGCTTTTTAAACCCAGTCGAGCCAAAAAAAATCATAATACTAATGATTGAATTAATAAGTACTACAAGGTCAATGATCTCGATAATCATGATTCTATCGCGATCATGTAGTTATTGTACGTTCAACTATAACGCAATGCTTAGTTTCTTATCAATAACGTTAAACGTGTATATTTTAAAAGCCATTACCAACTTAATTTTGACAAAAATCAATCTGAACCGTTAAGATATCATGTCTTATTGATTCATTCAGTGTCACCAAAAGTGAAAGTCATCGGATATCGAATACGGCATGATTGGGTCACATTTAATGTATTTCGTGGCATTAAAGGCTTGTAGTGCACCACTCAATCACTAGCTAAGTTTTGTTTTGGCGATCTTCACCGTCTATCTTCTACATATTAGGGAGTACATTATTCGTACTAAGAATAAAGTTAGTTGGGCATCACTACACACTTGAAATGACAGAAAAACCCATTTTCTCTATGAAATTGTGTCCCAATTCACAAGCTTTCTAAACTCGATTTAGCCAATTTGTGATAATTACGATTTAGTTAATAAGCATAATAAAATCAACGGTCTCAGTCATTATGATTGTGTCATGGCCACATAGCTACTGTGTATTCAATTATAGCACAATACTTAGTTTATAAAAAACTAAATTGAACATGTAGATTTTAAACTCATTACCAACTCAATCTTGATAATGGTCAACCTGAACTGTTGATACTTCATGTCTCGCTGAATCATTTAGGGTCACAAAAAATAGAGATCACCAGATATCAGATATTGTGTGATCGGATCACATTTAATGCATTTCAAGGCGCCAAAGCTTCTATGACCAACACAAATTTTAGTCACTAAATATCCCGTATTTTGTGGGTAAATAAAATTTGATTACCAATTGTATCATTTTTTATGATCAAAACACGATTAGTCACGGAAACTGGTCATGAAAGTGTAATTTTTAGCATGAATTACTTTTTGTGACTAAAAACATGGTCATTGAATGTATTAAACCTCGCTCAAAATTCCTTCCAAATAAATAGGTGGAATTTTTAACATATTTTTAGTGACCAAAAGTAATTAATCTCCGAAAGTATACTTTCAAGGATAAAAAAAAAAAATTAGTCACTAAAAACTTTGTCATTGGTGATTAAAAAAATTAGTTATTAATTGTTTCATATTTGGTGATTAAAAAAAATTTGATCACAAATTTGGTCACAGAAAGTAATCACAAGATGTGTAATTTCTAGTGGTGTTTTTTAACAACAAAATAAAGCTCATGACAAAATCTAATTATATGAACAAGAGGTTGGGCACACACTTTGTGTGCGCATATGTGTACTTAAGTATGTAGACGTGAGAGTGGAATGTGAAGTGGGTTGTGGGAGTAGTATAGTCGACTCGAGTAATTTTACTTGTTTGTCCGTATAATTAGCTTATATTATAGTAATAAAATTATAAAAACTTATATTTTATTGGACAATTTAAAAAAACTTTTGTGACGAAATTTCACACCTTCTCAATTTCTATATTAAAATAGATGTACCCGTAACACAAATAAAGTGATATAACTTCCCCTGGCCATATAACTCCCTTTCCCTCCCCTAGCTTTTCTATATTCTCAAGTTATATCATTCTTTTTTTTAATCTAAAATAAACAAACCTATTGGGGAATTGGGCCATTGTCAAGAAAAAGACTTTTAGAAATCATTCCAAAACCATTATGACGTATGCAGAATTATGCATTTATGACGTTATGCAGAAGTATGGAGATAAGCCCTGCTTTCACTCCCATTAACGCTAAGTAAATTTCCAGGAAAGAAGGTTTACGAAAGTCTTTTGAAATTAAGCCCTGTTTTCATCCCAAAAAAATCAAAGTGGGGAACAATAATAAAGGCGATCGAATTAGTTAAATAACAGAAGAGAAAGATATATTAAGATATTTGAACTATAAATAGAATTTGCCACAGATTGATGGGGACATAGAAGGGAATGATGTACCTCTTATGGCATTTTGGTTGCATTCCTTACAATTCTCACTTGCTTATGTATCATAAAAAGCACTTTGGGATGTAAATCCCACCACACACAAAAAAAGAAATAATGTAGTTGGGATACCATTTTTTTCATACGTCTAGGGTCCATTTGGTTGCATTCTTAATTACAAATTTCACTTGTATTGCACAGATCAAAGGCTACTACATTGAAGGAGAAAAAATGAAGCAGACAAAAAATTTTTATGCTCATGAGTTTCAGCAAAATAATGATATTGATATTGAACAGATATGTTCTAATAACAATCTGGAAGATTTGTTTACAAATGCATTACCAACTACAATATTCAAGAAATTGGTCAACCATGTTGTAATGCGTCGACTCAAGAATTTAATAGATTATACTCTCTTTTTTTCATCTATGGTTTTGTCCTTCTGGGATTTTCTTAGTAAGATTTTAATGAGCTAATCTGAAGGCATTTAATGAAACACTAGAATATTGTACTATTTTTCCTTCGCCAAAAATTATTCCCATTGAATTTTCGTTGGCAGGGTTTAATGAGTCATGATCTTAGACCTTGTTTGATTCGTGGATTAAAATTTGTAGGATTGATAGTCTTGGGACTAATAGTCCTGGTACTATTTTTTACCAGTCAAACTTAATTCCATATTTGTTTTGAATTAATTATTTTCAAAATATATATTTAAGATTTTGAACAGAGATATTTTGTTAGAATTGTGTGGATGTACATATGTGGCAGTTGCGTTGTCGTAGTGATGGTTGAAGACCGTGGCAATAACGGTGGTCGGAGGCGGTAGCAGTAGGAGGTGGTGGTGGTGCACTACAACAAAATTGATTTGTAATAACGAAACAATTTTGTCGCAAAAACTACATTTTTCGTCGCTAACTCATTAGGCAACGAAATTTTTCGTCATAAATTTTTGTCGCCTATACTTTCACGCAAAAAACTCTTAGCGACGAAAAATAATTTTTCTCGCCTAATATGTTCTTTGACGACAAAATATTTTGTCGCCAATAGAATATATTCGGCGAGGAATTGTTTCGTCGCCAATATCAAATTTTAGAGACGAAATATTTTGTCACTAAAAAATATATAATCGGAGAGGAATTTTTTCGTCGCCAATATCTGCTTTTGGAGACGAAAGGTTTTGTCTCTACTGATAATCATTTCGCAAGAAATTTATTTTCGTCGTTAGTAATTAGATTTGACAACCAATTTTTTTATCGCTAAATTGATTTCAAATGCTAAAAAACACACTCATAACACCATTTTCTTTCCTTCTCAAGTTTCGAACCTTAGACTTTTCATCCAACCAACACCTTATGTACACCTCCACTAACCACTGCACCAACCATAATGTTCTTGAGTTTTTTTACAATATCTAATATATAACATATGTTTAACATTTTTTTTTCAAAAAATAGATGTTACACATAATTTCTCTCTCTCTCTCTCTCTAGTCTCTCTCTCTCTCTCTTTACTCTAAACCTATTTGTCTCATTTCTCATCCTCTTCCCCATCTATATCTTTTCTCTCTATCTCTTTTCCTTTTTGTCTGTGATAAATCTATCTCTCTCATCTCTCTATTTCTACACACTCTCTCTCCCCCTTTTCTCACTACTCTAAATCTATCTCTCTCATCTCTCTCTCTCTCTCTCTCTCTCTCTCTCTAGATCTCTCTCTCCCTCTCTCTCTCTCTCTTTTCTCTCTATCCAAAATCTAATACTCTAAACCTTAAATATATCTCCAAACTATCTCTTTATTCACTCTATTTCTCTCTTATCTCCCTCGCTATCCTAAATTCTAAAGTCCAAAACCTATATCTCTTGCTCCCATCTCTCTTTCTCTCCCCCCTCTCTCTCTCTCCCTCCTTCTCTCTCTCTCCCATTCTTTTTTTTTCTATCCAAAATATATTCAAAACGCTAAATTTATCTCAAATCTATCTCTTTCTTAACTCTCTCTCTCTCTCTCTCTCTCTCTTCTCTCTCTTCTATTAGTATCCATTTGTAATTGTACTATTTTTTTTATCAGCAAAGATAAAAATAATATTATAAATGATGATAAAAATATTATAAGGAAGAAATTAAGAAAGTAAATAAGTTGGCAAAAAGCCAACTGAAAACCAAACAAAACATCCTAAAGCACCTAAAAGGGGACCCACAAATCTGAAAGAGAGGAAAGCTACAAGAAAGCATGCGAAGATTCCAGAATACATCACATTCATTTAAAGCCATTTTTTTCTTAATTTGTCGAAAGAAATACCTCTGGCCTTGAACACACGTATATGCACATTTATATATATAATACCCCTATATATAGGGGAGGGGATATATTATATATATAGGAAGGAGATATGAGATAAATATATATTTTATGAGGGGATAAGAAATATATTATTTATATATATCCCTTATGTATAAAGGGGATGGTTATATCCTTTTTAATAAAGGGGTTGGTTAGGGGATATATAATATATATATATATAGGAAATATAATATATATATATATATGTATATAATATATATTTTTGGCAACAAAACTTATTTTTATGTTAGCAACGAAATTATATTTTTCTTCTTTAAATAGGTACTTTTTGTGAGAAAAATAATAGTTTCTTGCCAAAAATATGTCGTTCAGTAGCAAAAAAAAAATTTCTCCACTAAATATACATATTTGGTGAGGAAATTAATATTTTCTAGCTAAATATGTACATTTGGCGAGGAAAATCATATTTCCTCGCCAAATGTACCTATTTGGCGACGAAATATATTTTCATTTGGCGAGGAAATATTATTTTCCTCGCCAAATAGGTACTTTTGGCAAGAAAAAATATGTGGGTTGGCGAGGAAAATAATTTCCTTGCAATTGTGTTAAAAACAGAGACAAATTTATTTTTTCATCGCCATATATACCCATTTTGTGACAAAATTAAATTTTGTCTTCCACTTTTGTCACCATAGATGATTTTTATTGTAATGGTGGCGGCAGATTTGAGAAAACGATTGCCATGATATTTAACATTAACTATTTTCTCTATATATTTGTGTTCAGTAATATTTTATATTCTCTAAACTTATTTAGTATCTACACTAGTTTATGATACGCCGGGTTTAAAAAAAACGAAAACGAGTACCATGCAAGCAAACATTCTTGAAAGGAAAGTTCCCAGGAAATACATATCTACCTGACCCGCTTTATTTACAACACGCCCGGTTGTTCTCCCAACAGGAAACAGTTGCAATATCTCATTATAAATTCCCCAGCTCTTAT
>JABCMJ010035400.1:0-16623 GCA_014822125.1 Arbutus unedo | reverse complement strand
TGTCTTATCAATTGTTTAACATGTTATCCTATACGAGCTTCGGCTTATGTCCTGTTGTTAAATTCTTTTCAGGTGAGGCTGTGGATTCTATAGAGTTGGGTCATTGGATTATGCTTTGTTAACTTCAGTCAGACGTGTGTAGTTCAGCCTTTTGTTAGGCATTGTGGCTTTGTGGCTTAGTACAGTTTAGTGTAAAGTTTTTAATTTGAGGTTCAATGTAATAACAAATGTACATTGAGACAAATTGTTGTAATAAAATAAGATATGTTGGCTAGTTATTCCATGGGAACGCACATTGGTATTTAAGTTTTATTTATGTATTTTTTTTTAGTGACACCCTAGAAGTTTGGGGCGTGACACTGGCCATGTTGTGTGGTTTAGCAAATAAAGAGATGAGTCACGACATTGGTGGGGTGGTTTTGGAGGAAGGAAGAGAGACGAATCATGACTATAATGGGTCGATGGTCCTTATTTTTTAAATAAATAAAAATATTAATTTATTGTTTTAACGATGTCAAAAATTATACGTTTATGGTAAACAACAAACAAATTTACTAAAATGTGTTTCTTAAATTGTTTACAAAATATTTAAGAAACAAACAACAAAAGTAAAAATAAAAACCTTCGGTACCTCTTTTCTCTGTCTTTCTGTTGAGCCCAAAGCGAGCTATATGAATCTCATATATATACATCGTATGTAGGTGTGTAAAATTCATAATTGCAAAACTAATAGCTCAGGTAAGGACCGAATTGCATTTCTCTCAATTTTTACCAAATAAAAAATGAGGTTCTGCTAACAAAGTGCTCCGAGGGCTTTTTTTAAGAGTAATTAATGATAAAACATGAGTTTAATAAAAATTTAAATTAATTACATCTTAATTAATAGCTACCAGAGTTTCAATGTAAAACTAGGGACAATTGAAACATGATGGTGGAAGGTCTTTTTCCTTCCAATGCTGCCTTTTTTTCTTAACATTTAGAAATAATTTTCTTAATGTTTCAATTTATCACATAAATTTGGCAACATTCCTTAGAAACTTTCTCAAAAAATATAATCGTTTATTATTTATTTATTTTTACCCTTAGACATGACAATTTCTATTTATTTGATAAAAACACTAGTCTAAAAAGAATAAACTGATTTTATACACATAACATTTCAAACTACAGTTTAATCCAATAACTATAATTGAACGAATCTAAAAATATAAATGAATATCAAATAACATTATACATTTTAAAATTTCCACTGGTGTTCCCAACATAAAATATGTTTTCATTGAATTAAATATATTTTAATTAGCAAGGAAAAATATTTGAGCAAGGGTGTTGGTAATACTATTATTGTTATGGCTACAATAAATTATAAGTATAAATAGTTAAGAAATTGTACAACTCACTTAATAAGTAGTAAGAAGTGAATTTGTTAAATTAATAATTTTTAAAAATAAAAACATCACCATCTTAATAAAGTACCCCAGGGGCACCCTTGTCTGAAAAATATAAAAGGTCATATAACAGTAAATAATTACTCTTGAAACTGCGTGCGAATAATTTATACAGTTCTGAACACACTAAGAATGGCTCCGTCTATATCTTCCTATCCACTATTAAAAATAAGAAAATGGCCTCCAATGTTGCATGGTTCCCACCACAATGCTAGAGAGCCTTACACGTGTTCGAATCACGTGGACATGGAAGCAGAGTATAGTTGTACAGTATTGAACCGTAGAGATGGTAGAGGACCTGGCGGTGTTGCGGTATGGTGTGTGTCAGTCGTTCGGGCCGTTGTTTCCCTGTGAAATGGCTCGGATGTCATCTTCAGCTGTGAGAAAACTATACATATTTTGTATGTGTAGAGAGAGAGAAAGCCGAAGAGAGAGAGAGATGTTACACCGTTAATGTTTCTCCCTAGTCAGAAACTCTTTGAGTGTGGTGCGAGAGCACGGCTACGCGCATTTAACGGCGGGATGATTTGACAACTGGGTTTCTCCTTGCTATCCTAACAGAATAAATAATAATCTTCTAAAGTATCTCACGTGCTGTTTTATACGCGCTTGAGTGACCGCACTTCTCCTTCGTTCTTGTATGACGATAACTATAAATGGTAAAAAAAGGAGTTAGAAAACTGTGGAGTCTAGAATTTAGGTCAGACTTCTCCGATTAATGCGACGAATTCTATGATTTTCTTGTAAAATACTTAACACTAAATTAGTGCTGACCTGGGTGGAATCTTCGACGGGTACTCCGACGATCAAGTTAACTTCAAATACGAGTGAAAACAACTTGAAAGTAGTCTTAGCGTGAATGTCTGTGTACCTGTCAATGGGAGTGCCCTTGGAATATTTCAAGTGTAGAGAACCAACTGTCTGCCGCAAGCTTTGGCTGAGAAAGTGCCCTCGTGGTCCGGAAACCATGGAGGCGTACCACATCTGTGCGGATCGTGCGGGCATGCCTGGACGTTCTCTCGAAAAATAGAGAGCACGTCCGATGCTGATCCTTAATATGCCGAGGATTGGATTCGCGCCGAACTAAACGTCATGAGACCGAACAGCCGAGTTTAGCTTCTGATTAAAAGGCCGTTTGGTCTACATGACAAATATCAATAGTATTGCCTTTGGGCCTAGTCGAACTTGGGCCGAACAGAGGTGAGCCGAAGACGATCATGGCCCGAAGACCCACTGTTGTAAATTATTGCATACTACAATAGCCCCTCAATTCCTCCGTATTAAATCTAGTATGGAGGGATTGATCTCGGAAATAGCCGATACTGGGCACGACAGTGGTTTTTAGGAGCGCACGCGACGGTTTACACATAACGTTAACAGTAGAGATGATGCCATGTGGCACCTGACACATCAGTCGAAGATCAAAAGACACTACTTGGGAGCACGTGTGACGGTCTACGCAGTCTACCAGCAAAAGGAGCGATGCCACGTGACGCCTGCTCCATCGGGTAGCATTGAAACGGTACACCTTCCCGCGTGCGATGCCTCGCGTCTAGCGCCAGCCGTTTCTCGAAAATTGAACCTCAGTATAAATAGGTCGCTCCAAGATAGAATGCCTTCTTTTTCACGCCATATCTCATCTCAGTACCCTTGACGTTGCTGGTGCTCTCTGGAAGTTCGATCATCTACTTGTTCTCCAATCTGTCACCTGCTTTCAAGTTCCTGGTAAGCCGATCTTCTTGCGCCCTCATTGCATGCATATTTTCCACTTTTTCCCGTTGAGATACACTAGTTTGTGATCGTTAGATTGAAGTCGCCATCTGGGGTTGTCACTTCGACCCCATAATCTGGCCGAGCGCCATGAAGTTTGGCCGAATGCGTCCTGACTTGACCTTGAGCCCCTCACCTCCTTGTCGGAGTCGATTTTTACTTTACTCTCCCCCATTAGAGTTTTAGTTAACCCATCACCCCGAACGGAGTTGTAGCCGAAGGTGAACTTTGCTCATATACCGTACCTCTGATTTTTTAACACCCATGCACTTCTTAATAGGATATCCGAGCCAGAAGTAGATTTAGCGCAGATGCTGTCCTCTGGCGCCGAAGAGCCTAGACCGAGCGGCTCGGGAGGGCTTCCTAGCATCGATGTGATGCCGAAGACCTCGACCTCCCATTCTGGAAAAAATCGGCACTCCCATTTTTTTGACGATCCGGAGAGCCTAGCCAAATTCCGCCTTACGTACGGCATTCTGGACAATGTCTCCACAGAATTGGTTCGTCCGGGTGATAGCCTCGTGACGAACGATTTTCAGATTATTCTTCCTTTGATGGCCATCATCGAGGGAGGGGTACGTCTCCCGTTCCACCCCTTTCTACGGCAAGTGCTGAACGTCCTTGAGTTGACCCCTTCCCAAGTCACGATCAATTTTTATCGCACGGTCGTGGGAGTCATCGAACATAAGGAGAGATACCATCTGGACTTCGAAGTCGAGGATCTATTCGGCCTCTACTTGGTAGGCCAGAACAAGGTAGCGAGGAGAAAATACCTCAGTTGCCGGACCGGGCCAAGAAGGTTCATAAGAGGTTTGCTGGACTCTGACAAGTACGCGAACGATTTTTTTGTCATTCGGGGGAAATTCCAATTTGCCTTAGGTGAATACCGTTTTCACCCGATCCCCAAGGTCGCAGGGTACGCTGGTAAGGATTGTTCGGCCAAATTTTCTTTTACTGTTCGGCGCTATGTCTATTTTTTTTTTATTTTAATACTAATCCGATCGTCCGTTGGCAGGGAAAGAAGTTGTTAACTGCTTGAGAAGCAAGGCCTCGCAGGATAGGATCGGCCCTTGGCTATCCGGAGGAGGCATAGGGATTGCTCGGTCCTACTTGGGTACGTTGATCTGTACCGATCAAAGCTTAAGTCCCGGGGAGACTCCAGCAGTAATGGTGAGAGCGCTGAGGGTGGAGGAGCACATCGTGAGCAGGAAGAAACAGCCAATCTAGTGGTCCGGACGAGTATTGGCTCTCCACTTGGGGTGATAAGAGAGCCGAGAGAAGAGTCGACGCCAGAGACCGCCATCCCAATCTCCTCAGGTACCAGCTCCTCAGATTTTTCCTCTGGTTATAGTCGTTCGGTCAGTGTCAGTGACCAGAGGTTGAGGGACTTGTTTGCAGAGATCGACCAAATGCCAAGGAAGGCTCCAAAAGAGGTGACATTGAAGTTGGCTGCGGGGAGCAGACCAACGCCGAAGGCCGCACATCCCGCCGACCCCAAAAGAAAAGGAAGGGTGTTCAGGAGGGAGATGAGGCAACGAAGAAGCCTAGGGCCTAAGGAAGGTGGCCAACCGACGGCTGTAGAGGCCTCCAAAGGCAGGGCAGACCTTTCCCCATTGCTGAAGACAGACCGTGCATCGGTCGCTGCCGAGGCGGAGAACGTGCCCAACCCTAACAACTTCGTGCCACACTGCACGTTTTGAATATTAATGATTCCATAGATGCCAATCCACATATCGCCCTGTCATTGGCTGAGGGAATGATACTCCCCAAGGATGGTGCGGCTTTACCGAAGAGCCTAGACTCCTCGTTCCTCGAGCTGGCTCGTCTAATGGTGAAGGTACGGCTCTCTGCTATTTCCTTTAAGTGCTTTGTTCTTATTCAGTAACTTCTTCACTTTTCGTAACTTCGGATATATCGTGCAGGCAACCCAACATTTGGTACCGATGAAGGAGGGACTTCTGTAGAAGGCGAAGAACCGGATGCGCGAAGAGCGGAACACTATCCGAGCTGCCTTGACTGATGCTGAAGAGAAAGCCAAGGCCCTTTCGCTGGATCTCAAAGCCAAGGATAGAGAGATGGCGCAGAGGGTTGATGAGGCGGACTCCAAAGGATATTTTCATGGGTACGCCGAGGCGCAGGGAAGTTCTTGAAGCAGATGGAAGGGATCAATGCCCAACTAGCTAGTCTTCTAGACGATGCCTTCAAGAGTGATTGGCTTTGGGCACTAAAGGAGGCCCAAGTGCCGGAAGGGTCTTCTCTGTACGAGAAGGTTCTTGCATACGATGCCCCAACTACTTCTACCGAGTCGCGGGACGATGCTTCGGCCGTGCCGCTGACTCCTACCGAGGAGCACGAGCAGGTTCCCTCTGAAGATCCAAACCTTCCAATTGCCGAAGAAGTTGATCACCCAACTCAAAACTAAGCTCGGATTTTGTAGTAGTTTTTTTTTTTTTTATGCGAATGTTGTAATGCGAACAACGAATGTTTGTTTTATGCAAGTGGTTTGTTTCAATGATAGTCGATCTACACCAATTATATCTAATTGTGACGTGCATGGTACGAATGTGGTAGCCCCCTAGTCAGTGACGAGCCATCCGTTGGAGGCTGGGCGGTGACTAAGTAAAGAGGGATTATGAGCGAACGCGAGATAGCCAATCATATGCTGGAGCTTTGTCGTGAGAGGCGGGCATGTTGCCGAGCAGAATGATAAGAGAAATCTTAGATTTCACACGTAGATAACCAGACGTAGTCTGGAGTTGTAGTATGTCCGATAAAAATTAAAAGAGTAGAGAAAACACAATGTTTAATAACTAGCATGTTTGAAAATAATTAAAGGTCTTACAAAGAAATAGACAACCGTTGGAGGGCACTTGGCCACACATTCTAGACTAGAACTTAACGATCCGTAAGAGGAAATCGCTTGGCCGTACGGTTTAATGATAGTATTTTCGTAAATTGCGGGCATTCGAAGGTCGGGGGACAGGGGTCCTGTCAAGATCTTCCAATTTGTAAGAGCCAACGCCGACTGTGTTGATCACTCGGTAGGGACCCTCCCAACTGGGGCCGAGTTTATTTGTTCGCTTGGCGCCGACTAACTTCCTCACGACGAGATCGTCAAGTTGGAATGATCTGAGATGAACCCTTGTGTTATAGCCCTGGGATATCGTTTGCTAGTACGCCACAATTCGAATCGGGGCAGCTTCCCTCTACTCTTCGGCCGCATCCAAAGCGACTGACAGTGCTTTATCATTTGTGTCAGGATCGAATTCCTCAGTCCGCATCATGGGGAGGCCTGATTCAATGGGAATGACAAGTTCCATGCCGAAAGCTAGTGAGAACGACGTTCGGCCGGTTGATCGTCGTGGCATTGTTTGATACGCCCACAGGACGCTGTAGAGTTCTTCAACCCATCTGCCTTTGGCTGCCAGCAGCCGTTTCTCAATCCCGCTGAGCACAATTTTGTTTGAGGCCTTGGCTTGGCCATTACATTGAGGATAAAAGGGTTTTGAGTTGAAGAATCGTATCCTGTGCTCGCTGCAAAAGTTGGTAAATAGATCCCCCATGAACTGAGTTCCATTGTCGGAGATAAAAGTGTAGGGGATGCTGAATCGCGAAATGATATTCCGCCATACAAACCGCTTGACGTTCTTGTCCTCGATGGTGACCAAAGGCTCGGCCTCCACCCATTTGAAGCCGCCGGGTGCCACAGAGAATTTCCCGATCATATCCAACCCCCATTGTGCGAATGGCCACAAACTAGATAAGGGGTTGAGGAGTTCGGTGGGCTGGTGGAGTAGTGGAGAGAACCTTTGACATTGGTCACATTTCTTCACAAATTGATCGGCCTCCTTCTTCATGTTTGGCCACCAATAGCCTTGAGTGAGGGCTCGGTGAACCAGCGATCATCCCCCAGAGTGGTAACCGCAGCTGCCAGAGTGTAATTCATGAAGGACGACATCTGTCTGCTTCAGATGCATGCAAAGAAGATAAGGTGCCGAGTAGACCCTTCGGTAGAGTTTAGCACCCGGTCCGAACCAAAACTGAGCAGCCTTGTGGATGACTTTATGTGCTTCCTTTCGGTCGTCGGGTAGGGTTTCATTTTTTAGATATGCCACGATGGGGTCCATCCAACTAGGGCCATGTGAAAGGTAGTTGACCTCCACGGGAGCTACCGGCTTTTCAATGCTAGGCATTGGGAGGACATTAATTGATACAGTCCGCTGCCCCCCAACGTCTATGGCCGAAGCAAGGCCGGCTAGGGCGTTGGCATTGTCGTTTTGTTCTCGAGGATCCTGATCCAAGGTGGAAGCCTGGAAGCATTGAGTAAGTTGGTGAACTACCGTGACGTACCTGGACATTCGTTCGTCTCGGGCCTCGTAGTCCCCGGATAATTGGTTGACTACGAGCTGAGAATCACTGTAGGTGTTGATATGCTTGGCACTGAGGGCTTCGGCGAAACAGAATTCGGCAAGTACGGCTTCGTACTCGGCTTCATTGTTGGAAGCGACGAAATTGAGCCAGATGGCCATCTCGTGGAGAACACCTTCTGGTGAGATCAGAACAACTCCGGCCCCTGTGCCATGGTTATCGGAGGAGCCATCCACGTACATCTGCCAGTGGTTACCGTGGAGGAGTCGCCAAGGCAACTGTTCAACTGACTCCTTGTTCGGCAGTTGGCTAGTACGGTCGGTGCTGGGAGTGAATTCAGCAATAAAATTAGCAAGTACTTGGCCTTTGATCGTCGACCTCGGCTTGTACTGAATGTTGAAATTAGCCAATTCCACAACCCATTTGGAGATACGATTAGAGAGATCGGCCTTGCGTAACAAGCTCTTCAGTGGATGCTCCATTAGTACCGTAATGGGGTGTGCCTGGAAGTACGGTGTGAGCTTTCGGGAGGCAGAGACGAGCACCAGTGCGAGTTTCTCCAAAGGGAGATATCTGGTCTTGGCACTGACTAGGGTTTTACTCGTATAGTATATGGGGAGATGTGCTCGGTCCTCCTGTCGCACGAGGACCGAGCTGACCGCATGCTATGACACGGCCCAATAAATGAATAAAGGCTACTCCTCTGTGGGCGTAGTGAGTAGTGGTGCTATAAATAGGTCTTCAGGTTTTGCAGTGCTTGGTCACATTCCAGAGTCCACTCAATGCTTCTTTGGCTACACTTCTTCAGTAGTCCGAAGAAGGGTCGACATTTATCTGATGACCGGCTAATGAATCTGTTGAGTGCAGTTACCATTCCAGTTAGCTTTTGAACACCTTTAATGGTATGAGGTGCTTCCAATCTATTGATAGCGTCAATCTGGTTGGGGTCGGCTTCGATACCCATCTTGTGACCAAATAGCCTAGGAATTTCCCCGAACCCACGCCGAAGGCACATTTTTCGATATTCAAGTGAAGCTTGTGTTTCTTCAGAATGTCGAAAACCTCTTGCAAGTGTGTCAGGTGGTTGGCCTCGTGCCGACTTTTGACTACCATGTCATGAATGTAAGCCTCCATCGTATCCCCAATTTGTCCACCGAACATTTTGGTGACCATCCGTTGGTAGGTTGCCCTTGCGTTCTTGAGGCCGAAAGGCATCACTTTATAGCAGAAAAAGCGGTTTTCTCCCAGTCCGGCCTGTGCATAGCTATCTGATGGTAACCCCGATATGCGTCCATGAAGCTAAATCGAGCATGCACGGCAGTGGCGTCCACCAATCGGTCGATCCTCGGTACGGGGAAGCTGTCTTTAGGGCAGGCGTCTTTGAGATTCGTATATTCTACACAGACCCCCCATTTGCCATTCTTCTTCTTCACAACCACCGTGTTGGCTAACCAGGTTGGATACTAGACTTCCTGTATTGCTCCTGTTTCCAGAAGGCGATTGACCTCCGCAATGACCACGTCGGTGTAGATAGCTGCTGACCGCCGAGGCTTCTATACTACTGCTCGACAATATCTATCAACGTTGAGGAAATGGCAAATAAATTCAGGGTCAACACCTAGCATTTCATACGGCGTCCATGCGAACACCTCCCTATTCTATCGGAGGAAGTTGGTCAATCTTTCTCGTTCGGCAATTGATAAGGTGGATCCCAATAGAAAGGTTCTATTGGTGTTTAAGTCGTCGGCCGACATGTCTACTAGGTCTTCAATTGCTTTTTCTACGGTTGGCGTGCCAACATCCTCAAGTATAGGAGCGTCCGATATTTCTACCCATTGGATCTGTCCTGGACAGACCTTACTCTTGATCGCCGCCACATAACACTTTTTGGCGGACAACTGATCGCCTAAAACCTCTTCTGGCCCCCATGTCCCATGGAAGCGAAGGACTTGGTGGTAAGTAGAGTCTACGGCTCCAAGCTTGTGCAGCCAAACGTGACCGACGAAGCGTTGTACGGGCTTGGCACGTCGACCACCACGAACTCGACTTCCACTGTTCTACTGCCGGTGTGGATAGGGAGCTTGATTTTGCCAAGCGGCCATACGGTGGCCAAATCCTACCAATGGTACCTCGGTGGGTTCAAGGTTGGCGTCCTGCATATGGAGGGCCTTGAAAAGGGAGTAGTACATGACCTCGCCTGTGCTCCCTTGATCCACCAGGATTCGGCGGACCAAGGACTTGCCAAGGGTGAGAGAAACAACCAAAGCGTCATTATGCGGCACTTGGAGGCGTTCCAAATCCTGATCGGAGAACGAAAGATGACATTTGGGACGAGTATCTGGATGCAGACGTTTGGTGCCCGTGCTCACCATCATAACCTGTTTTCCATTGATTGCCCATTTGATCTTAGCTAGTAGGTCTTCTTCCGCAGTCGCGTCCACCATTCCATGAATGACGTTGATCACCCTGACTTCATCATTATTTTCTTTCTCAGGCTCTGATTGAGGTTCAGCTCGTGTTTTTTCTTCGTCTATATATTCCTTGAGATGGCCCTGTGACACCAACCGCTCAAGGAAGTCCCTCCATGCTTGGCATCGCATGGTTAGATGGCCTTTCTCCCTGTGATAGGAGCAGCGGTAAGGAGAGTCCAGTGTTTTTCGAAGTTCTCCTAGTGGCCTCCTTGGCCACTCAAAGTATGGCTCGTGCTGGATCTTCTTGAGGATTTCGTACGTCGAAACTTTGAAAATTGTCTTGACGACAGCGAATTCATGAAGGCGTGGACCCTTATTTCTGCCGGAGGTCACCATATTTACACCTCGGCGTCCTCCATTGCTCTGTATGTTTCTCTTTCCATTCCCTGGACGGGGGTGGTTTTGTTTGGCTTGACGCCGTTCACTCCGAGCCTCCCCTAATCGGCAATGATTATCGAACTGCCCCATAAGGTCGTCCACGTCAGAAGGATTGGATAACATAAGATCTTCGAACAGTCTACTCCTGTGGTCCAGACCGAGTTTGAACGAGGTTACGGCAATGGCCGGATCGCAACCTTGTATTTCATTGAAGAGCTCCCAATTCCGAGCTGCATACTGCCTAAGGGACTCATTGGCCGACTTTTGTAATGTGAGGAGGGAATCGAAGACCTTCTTCTGTCTGCTACTAGTGACGAACCGGGCCAAGAATGCAAAGGAGAGATCCTTGAAGGAGGGAATGGATTCCTTCGGCAGTTTGTCAAACTAGAGGAGACCGAGCTCTTCTAAGCTGGAAGGGAAGAGTTTGCACATCAAAGCGTTGTCAGAGCTATAGAGTGACATCATTTGTCGAAAATTCACCAAATGCAGATAGGCATCTGTCTTTGGATCGCATTTGGTGAACTTCGGGGGGTTGAAACCGCGCGGAGGACGAACCCTGTCGATCTCTCTGGTGAAGGGGGAGGCGATAAGCTAGTTGTGTATGATGTTGCACTGTGATCGAGCCTGCTGGACTTAGTGTTCGGCTCGACCCCCTCGCCTGGCATTGAGCTGCGGCCTAAGATCTTGCCCACCATGGTACCAAGGGGAGCGTTCTTGATAATTACAGCGTCAAGGGGATCGGTCCCTTCGATCGTAATACCTTCTGTCCAACTGAGTTTCATGAGTGGGGGTAATGTCTGAGGCCGTAGTCGATCGAGAGTACGACTGGGTGCTGCTGACAGGCTGAGCTCCCAACCGCCTGTGAACCGAAACCCGCCGACCTCCACGATCAACATCCGAGCAACGTTCCGGAGGTGGAGTGCGGACCCATTCTTGTTCTCGAGCCTCGTCAAACCTTTCCACTTCGCTGCAACTCCTAATCGCTCGAGAGCCGGGCACTTCTGTCATTGTTTTCGCTCAAGAGAGCGTGTTCGATAATGCCTGCATCGCCGAGCCTATGACGCTTCACCGTTCTGTGGAGGCCTCATCGCAACTTTGAGCTGTGCCACCTCCTCCCTAACCAGTTGGAGGAGCTGGTGTTTTTCTACTACCCGGGCTTCGAGGCGCTCGACGTACACCCTATCCCTCAAATCGGCAGGAACTTCCATAGGTGATGGTGGTGGAATGATTGGCAATATTGCTAGGTCTATGCCGCGGGCAACCATTGCTGAGTTTGGTGAAAGTGAGAGTAAGGGTTTGGGATGAAAAATCACGTGGATCTCCCACAGTGGTCGCCAAATTGTGGAGTCTAGAATTCAAGTCAGACTTCTCTGATTGATGCGACGAACCCTATAATTTTTTTACAAAACACTCAACACTAAATTAGCGTCAACCGGGGTGGGATCTCCAGCGGGCACTCCAACGATTAAGTTAGCCTCAAATACGAGTGAAAGCAATTTGAAAGTAGTCTTAGCGCGAATGTCTGTGTTCCTATCAATGGGGGTACCCCTGGAATATTTATAGTGTAGAGAACCAACCGCCTGCCACAAGCTTTGGCTGAGAAAGTGCCCTCGTGGTCCAGAAACCATGGAGGCGTTGCCACGTGTCCCACATCCATACGGATTGTGCGGGCATGCCTGCACGTTCTCTCGAAAAATAGAGAGCACGTTCCTGCGTGCAGAAGCCGAGCGTAGAACAAGTGGGCCTTCGGCCGAGAGACGAAAAAATGCAGAGCTAATCCGAACGCCGATGCTGATCATTAATATGCCGAGGATTGGATTCGCGCCGAACGAAACATCATGAGACCGAACAGTCGAGCCTGGCTTCGGATTAAAAGGTCGTTCGGTCTACAAGCCAAAAATCAATAGCGTTACCTTTGGGCCTAGCCGAACTTGAGCCGAAGACCCACTGTTGTAAATTATTGCCTACTACAAAAACCAAGTATTATAATTTTACTATTATATCAAGTGAATATATTGAGGAATTATAATGACCAATAAGAAGTGGTTTAGGCACTATTTCTGAAATTACATTTGAAAAAGTTTTAAGAGCTTGAGAAATGTATTTCTAACTACCAACTTTTATAAAAAAAAAAGGAACTTCTGGTATTTCTCTTTTGTTTAATATTTTTGAACCTTAACAGCTAAGGGGTATGTGTGAGAGACACATTCTCCGATTTTATGTTCTTTATTTTACAACTTCAGTATTTGGCCGGCATTTGATCGGTGTTTTTGAGACCCACTCGTAAAAGTGCATTGTAAAAGAAATGAAAAATTATATATACAAAGGAAGGTTTTTTCTTCTCATTATATTGTTAATATTAATTTTGTAACACTTATCTTGTATATATCATTCAAATTTTATTTTGATTTTTTATTTTAATTCAAAAAAATGTAATATACAACTCATGATCCAAATTTAGAAGTTATTTAGTTCCCAAACATGTCCTAAGTGTTATAATTAATTCATATATTCTAATATATAAAGTGAGAATCCTAATTAATAATAATAACATTTTGAGACTTCGTCACAAAAGTAATTTTTGAAATTCTCCCTAAAAATATAATTTTTATAACTACAATTAACATAGGTAAAGTGGTAAAACTACTCAAACACTCCACCTATACACTTAACTTTCACATTTTATTCACACACTCCACATATTTAATATAAGGATTCAAAATTTTTAATTCAATAAAAATTTTAATTTTAATTCTAATATTAATTTTTTTAAAATTCATTATGAATTGATGTTAATTGCATAATTTTAAGTCGTGCATGAGATTATTTATTGGCCTTACATGATTCTCTTCATATCATTGTGAATATATTTGTTTTAGCGAGCCCAAATGTTAAATCAAACCCAATTTTTTCCTTAAACATCAGAATTTATGCTAGCCCAAGCCTATTTCATTTGGCCATACATTGGACACAACGACATTAGATTAATTCTCATGGTCATCATCAACCTCGCATGAGTTTATATCACATGTGTTTTTTCCTCAACCAAAGATCTGCAAAAAATCTTCTCCAAGGAATACATTACCTCTCTCCTTCTCCAATGGGTTGTCTCCCCATGGTCCTTACTCAAGCCAAACCACCTAGGACCATGGTTTTGTCCTCCAAACTTCTTTCATCTTCACATGGTCCAGCAAAAAAATTTCTTTTCTCCAATGACAACCCTTGTCAAGTTTCTCCTCACACTCAATCTCCATGTGCATGGTCACCTAAAGTCCCCTATATAAAGCATCCTTCTTCTATCCCTCATCTCCACGAAATTCTTGAGTTCAAAAAGTGAGAGAGTGAGACTGGGAGTTCGGAAGAAGTTTTAGAGAGAGAGAGAGAGAGAGAGAGAGAGAAAGAGAAGAAGAAGAAGAAGAAGAAGAAGAAGAAGCCCCATTGTCGATCCATTGAAGTTTCAATAGTCGATGTGAGGCTCAATCCACTTCTAAATCCTTCAATCGGACGTTAATCAAACTTATTCCAGGTAAATAACCATTCCCCAGCCCTTAATTCATGTTTTAGATCAAAGCCATAAGTTTCATGAAACATTAATGGTAAAAACTTAGAAAAACAAATTTTGGAATAGTCGTCAATCTTGACCCGTCAGGGTTGAACGCTGACTAGTCTAGTTAGGCTTTACTATTGGTATTATTTCAGACTGCAAACCTGACCAGCCAGCCTACTAGTCAGGGGTATCAATCAAGATTATCCTTATCAATCAGGGTACCAATCAAGATACCAGTCAGGATTATTCTGACCAATAGTGCTACATACACATCACTTTTGCACATTATTTTTACACATCATTTAAAACTATGTCATTTTGTGTTGAGGAAGACCCAAATATATTTTGAGCAATATGGGTAAAAAATAAATATGATTTTTTCTCAACACAAAATGACGTAGTTTTAAGTGATGTGCAAAAATTATGTGTAAAAGTGATGTGTGTGTATCATTTTTATATTTTGACCAGTTAGCTTATCAGTGACGGTACCAGTCACCCTTTACCCTGACTGGTCACGCTTTGAATATGTTCAAAAATTTCTTAAAGCCCAAAATTTGAATATTAGACCCCCTCAAAATCGATTCAATATTTACGAACCTCGACCTTGAACTAACCCTTACATACTTACCTTATGCATGTTGTGCTATTTCACTTCTTACTTGCACGAGTGCTACTTCACTTCTTACTTGCACGAATGCATGATTTAATTTATGCATGACATGTTATTTCAATTTTCTATATTGAACATCACTTGATCAAATGCTTCGTATCATGCTTGAAGTATGAAGCCATGCTTATATCGTCCGATTGAAGGCATATTACAAATATTGTGTGATTGAACGAGTATTGAGCGTTAAAACCAAGTCAGAATGATAAAATGACACGGTCATGATCCCTTACGAATTTTAAAATAAAATGTAAGATTTGGAAGAATCTATATAAGCTATGGGCTTTGGATATGTACATCTTCTGCTTGGGGTCTTGATGACACTTGGGTACAAATGATGAAACAATGAAATTCTACTTAGGATCTTGATAATGCCTGGGCACGAATAACGAATTCGAGACCATATCGATCGGGAACATCATGGCGTTATTTTGGAGACGAATTTTTTGAATTACAAGCAACACTTGTGTCGACCCTAAACTTGAGAAATTGAAATGTTTGGACATGTATAGAAGTTGTTAGAGACCTATGTCACAAACTTAAAAACTAGCCATAGATGTTGACTTAAGAAAAGTTATGATCAGTGGTTTGCTCTTATTTAAATTCTGCATTTGCTTATTTGAATACTTCCTCTTGTTATTAAAATATTATCTATGTCGCATTCTGATTTTCATTTTGTAATCTATTTATTTTCCAATTAATTGCTTATATCATTATCTTGATCATGCATGATATGATCTATTGCGTAAATTCAGCTTACGGGTAGGTTTATTTATTGAGTTGCATCGCTCATGGTGCAAATTTTCCCTTTCCCTTCACCTGCCTCTGGCTTTTCATGCCAGGTGTCGAAGACAACACAGATGTGCCTGACTTATAGTGCATTAATGACGGCAACATCGAGGATGACCTGATTGCACCATGGTTCACTTAGTTATTTTTTAGCTCGATATTTTTCAAACTTTTAATATAATTTTCTTAGTTTCTATGGTTGTACCCAAACCATATTTTGTCATAAAATAAAAAGTTATTTTGCTCTGTCAAATTGTTTTAATGTAACGTCTCTGAAATTTGGGTGGATAGAAAATGATATCAGAGCTCTAAGTTCTCTTTACTTAAGACCTAAGGTAGGATGGGTAGATCACATTTTGAGAGTCTTATTATCAAGGTAGTTATTATTATGCGATATCATATCACGTAACACATAGAGAGCTATCTTGCTGACGACCTAGCTAATGACGAAGGTATAAATGAGTCAGCCACCCATGCCAATGCACTAGTACCCCTGCCATAGACGAGGTCATCGAAACCAGAAGATGATGTGCCGCAATTGGAGGGGAAATGCAATTCCCGGACACATGTTTTAGAGGCAATGACCCATCGACCGCTACTGCATTGTCGACTTGTGCTTTTTCAGCCTTACCACCTATACCGACACATCTTTCCAACTAGAGGATCGATGCTGACTCTATTAGGGATCGATTCCTAAGATTCAGTGATGACCGCACATAGATTATACAACAAAAAACTTATGAAATATTACAAGTTGGAACTAGGGTTCATACCTTCGAGATCTCTCTGGTTTGATCTTGACAACTTTCATAGTTTGATCCAACATAAGTATGAGCATGGCTGGAATGATCTTACTGGACTTTCCTCGTGATCTTCTATCATAATCCTATTGCACCTTGATTATGAACTGAGTGTGGGTTAAAGAACGTGATCTCTTTGCCTTCACAGAATCTCTCTCAACATTTCGAGTACTAAGTTATTTTTTTACCTAGAAGGCATAGCGGTGTATATATAGGGACCCCAATGATAAGTATAGGCTGGGCTTCCTATATAATTCGGAATCCTAATCTAACACGAATTAATTCTGAATTATATAAGTTACAATTCATACCACTATAAAATTATAATTGCATTCCATTCCTGTATCTCAAAATTATATTTCGAGCTCCATGTTATTAAATACTT
>JABCMJ010035399.1:0-32498 GCA_014822125.1 Arbutus unedo | reverse complement strand
AATAAGTTTCGTGCACAAAACACACACAAAAAAATTGGTTAGAGCGCAAAACGGCGCCGTTTAATTGCCAGCAGGTCCCCCATTCCTTCTTGATATGATTCATGAACTAAAAAAGGTTACAAGGCATGTTTTTTTACCACTTCCAAACAAATGATATTTTCACGGGTGCTTCTACTTCTCATTCGATTCATCCATCACCTCTGAGTAATTCTTTATTTCCTTAATTTCACCCGTTAGGTCATTGTTAAGCTATCAATTTCAAGAAATAATTAATTACTTTACTTATTTAATAAATTAAGTTGTTTGAGAGAATATAACACGATTCTTCATTCAAATCTTCTTTTTAAAACGGATTAAAGAGAAATAAATATTTTACTAATTAAGTAGATTTTGAGATTTTAATCTAAATTTTTTTATCTACTTTTATACTTATATTCATTCTTAGAAAGATATTGGCATGACAACTATTTTAATTATTAAGAAGTAATCGACGTAACAATCGTCTCGGACTCTAATAAATTTGCGGGGTAACTTCACATTTATATGATACATAAAAGGAAGTGCAGGTCATTTCATTCTAGTAGCTTTGCGCCTGAGTGGTCCCATAGCCAATTGAATATTCACTGATCTTGGTGAAAGATTACATCGTGTTTAAATGGTCTTCAACACCCTCTATTTCTCTGGAATCCAAGGTCATGCAATTGTAATAGCCTTGTGCGTGAGTGGTCCGTAACCGAATGATGAATTATTCGTTAATTATAATGATTCGTTGGTTTGACTCGACTTTATTATTTGATTATTTTTTAAATTTTATGTTTTTCTTTTTTTTTGCAATTTTTTGTCTCTAGTCAATTTTTTGTGAATTATTGATCCGTCTTAATGAGAGATTTAAAAAAATTATAAATAATGAACTAAATTTTAAAAAAAATAAAAAAAGACAAATGATCTAAAAACATAGTCTTTTGTACTTATTTGTTATCGTTAGTAATTTATTTTTAACTTTTGAATATAATTTTATACATTTTAAATTCGTCTAATCGAGATGGACCAATAATCCTCAAACATTTGAAGTCAAAATAACAAATGAGAAAACAATTTGAATAGAAACAAAACGTCCTTAAAAATAATCGAGTTATAACAAATTATATACGCACATGATTCAACTCTCATTTTCCTTTTTCGTTCTCTTTACTGATAGTTACTTATAGAAAGTTATGCTAAAGAGTGCCCCGGGGCACACGTTAAGCTCCATTTTATAAGAAATTTATTATAATATTTTACCGAAAGAAGTGAACAATACTTTGAATGACAAAAATGACCATGACCTGTTATATTTTATTTTTGGTAACTATTCAACTCTATGAAGTAAAAAACCAGAGATTTTCATATTTACATCGTAGAGACCCTGGGCTGAGGTCCCAGGTCCAGAATGGGGCATCCAGGTCAGCCCTCATCAGGATGGCCCAACTCCCCCTGTTGCAATGGATCCATCCCTTCAGGTTGGCCCCTCATAAGGAGATCTGATCGTTCATCCTTCCCCCTCGGGGCACCTCATTACACTTTTCTGCTCTGTATTCGAGCAACTAGGGCTTGCCCGGGCCATTCTAGGAGTTCTCCACGTGGAGAAGAATTTAGAAGGTCATTAGAAAAATAGACACAACCAAGCTCTTCTGTCGGCTCTACTCCTGTAGCTATACAGTAACAATTTTAATTTTTCTAGTATCCCTTATGCTTCTCACCACATCTTTTGATAATAAATTTTTCTAGAGTGAAAATTACAATGGGTGGCTATGATGTCGGCATATGCCTCGATGATGTTACAAAGGAGAGAGTTGTAGCCTTGAGTCTCTTCACTCTATTCAAAAGAGCGAGCAGTTTTTAGAGGCATAGATGACCATTGCCAGAGCATCACTGGAAGCTGAGAAGGCCAATTATGTTAGGGAGAAGGCCCAAGCCGACACTCACAGAGCTAATTTTGAAATGGAGCTAAGACAAAGCAAAGAGAGCAAATTTTGCGTATGAGAGCAAATTTTTAAGAGAGGTTCAAAGTTTTACAATCCGAGAAGGAATAATTAAACTGGGAGGTTACTGAGTGTGACTCTACCCTAGCCAACGTTACACCTCTGCTAAAATAGGAGTCTTCTCCCTCCCAACACCTAAAAAAAAAAAATCAAGGGTTTTCATGGCTGATTGGAAGAACAGAGGACGAATATTCTTAATGACTATCTCAACAAATTGGGTGGGTACACTTCAAAACAAAAGTTACCAGAGCGTGTATGTACTGGCCTGCTAACAAATGAATGTTGTCCCTCCCTAGCAGCTGCCCAAGGAACTTCTTGGATTTGTTGTTGCTGAGGATGAAGATGATGAGGTCTCCCAACTTCAAGTTTTCTTGTTCCTCTTTTTTGTTTTCCAAGCCTTCTCCCTTCTTTCTTGGAAAAGGAGGGGCTCAATTGTAAATATTATTATTTTCTCAATAGATAACTATTTTTCTTCAACGTATTATCTCACTTGTTCGTTTACTATTTGCTTTATTCTCTGACGCTTCCATGAATATGCCTTCTGCCAACCCCTTCTCTATAAATTTTGCATGGTTTGCGTGTATAGACCATTTGACAGACCATTTTCTCTACAAGGTCATTCACTTGAACTTGATTTTTCTTTGAGCCGAGCCTTTTCTTAGCTAGAACAAGTATTAGGAGTATCCGTTCGGTCAGTGTTGTACGTCTAACCTTAGTAATGGAATTGATCTATGCCATACTTGTCGGGCCAAGTTTGCATAGTCGCGGTGATTAATTGTGAAATTGAGCTAAGATGCAACAGAGAAAGCTACAAGTATGGCTCTCTTTGGCCTAAGGTATTTTTCTGTTTTTTTGTTTATTATTACCAAATGAAGCAACCTAAGTTGGACTAATTTATTGTTGTGTACCAATTTGTTTCCTACAGTTCTCTCTCTCTTTCGTCCATGACCGTACAATGTGGTGAAAGGCAAAATTGCCCCTAAGAATTTAGGGCTTCTAAAGTCTCCTTATCCTTCCACCGCCTCTACACCGACCCATTAGCAAACAAAAAAAGATCGCAGGTTCTTCCCCAAGCTATTCCCTAGTTTGCGCCCCACCGCCTTGGAATCGGCTATTGCTCACCATGGGCGAGTAGTCTTCGTTCACGTATCCTACGACGAGCGGTCTGTTGTGCCCCGAGGAAGGTTCGAAGACATCAAAACAGTAACTCGTCCAATGATCTGCACCAGATCATTCTCTAGATCTACCAGAACACGTCCTATAAGTGAATACACGTGTATTGTTAATTTGTTAGACCGTTTGGTACTTCCCAGCTGCAGACATTGAAATCTTCGTTCGAGTTTGAGTTGTAAAACCTG
This sequence comes from Arbutus unedo, assembly GCA_014822125.1. NCBI lineage: Eukaryota > Viridiplantae > Streptophyta > Magnoliopsida > Ericales > Ericaceae > Arbutus > Arbutus unedo. The sequence continues at coordinate 29,119 of JABCMJ010035399.1, read as the reverse complement.
TTGAATGAAACTGGTTTGATTTTGATTTTGGTCGAAGTAATCTGGAAAAGTAAAAGACGAATGAACCAAAACACACACATATGTCATGATGTAATTAAATTTTATATTAGATCTTTAGCTGGATTTCCAAAATAAGAAAATAATTTTTGGGCATTAGTTTAGGATCTATCGTGCTTTTATTCTTTTTAATTTTGATGCGCTTATTTTCCTGCTATTTTGGGTTTATTTTCTGTCCTCCTATGCGTTTAAGTGTTGAATTCGTTGGCATGTCAAAACCATCTTCTGAATGAAGTAAATTGGAAAAATTGATTAAACAAAATCGGAGCAAAATGTTTGCTTGGTTCGATTGAAATTCCCAAATCAAATAAACTGAAACATGTTTTGTCTAGGCTATTGTTTATTGATGATGGATCTTACGATAGGTTCTTGTATTTGTTGACGAACAAATACGTGGTGTAGTGGTTGATTGTCTTCGAATATGCGAAAGGAATGTGATTTTCTGATTGTTCTTATTATTTTTCACTTTCTGTCAAAGTTACAGTTGGAAAAAAAATTTACTTGAAGATCTTCACTATTTCAAATACCAATGGGCTTTACGAGAGAAATTCTTGCTTTCATTTGTTTTATCAGGATACGTTACCAAAAAGAGCTTCCATTTTCTCATCATAAATAGTTATGAAATTTACAACTTCAATTGCTTGGATGATGTTAGTTGAAGCATGATAATAATAATGTATGGCTTGGAATTTGTACCTCTGGTAGACATATAAGGGATCAGGAAAGAATGGTCTACATCAATAAAACATGCTGACTTGATTTGAGTTTTGCATTACATTATTGTAAAGGGCCTTTACGCACCCCTAGATTTAATTAGTATATTTGTTTCTGATATTTTTTATACAACTCACATCCCATTACCTTCTTCCTCAAATGTATTTCACAACTCACAACTCATAATTCATATCTCCCATCCCATTAAAAAATTGTAACGTGCCTCACTGATACTTGATACTAATTAAACTCATAGATGATGTCTTGTTGTGTAACTCAAGTAGAACACACGTGTTTGGTTGTAAAAAATAGGTGAGAATCAGATTAAACCCAACCGCTTATACTTACAATTGAGTCATTAGCAATTACACTGCCAATTTCAGATATGAGAGTAATTACATTTAGCGCCGTCGTTGGTTAATCAGTAAAAGTCAACTAAGAAAAATTTGCGTCATCATTCCACCACCCACACACCAACTGTAAATCGTTTGTGAAATGCGTAATTCTAGTCATCCCTGACTTGGAGTAAAGACAAGTATTTAATACATGTGTTTGGACATACGAAAGCAATGCTCTTACTAAAAGTACTGCAGAAAACGAACAAAAATATCGCAAGATAATTCGAGCACGAATTCTAGGTGGGTAAGGAGGTTGTATGATTGCAGTGTGGGTGCATGCATTGTACGTACTTCTGCCTGCACACGCAAGCCCGAGCGCCGATATTTCGTATGCCCGTGTGACCCAGTAAGTTGGTTCCATGTTTTTGCTTTCCTTGTCATAGTGCCTTTCACACAAAAGCCACAATCGACAATAAACTTATCTGTATTTCTTCTCCAGCCTTGCAAAAATGGATTGGATGGTGTGACAATCCGAACCCCGATGTGGAGTGGAAGGCGAGAATTGTCGGTACCGATGGGGAAGGAGAGGTGTCTCCCTTACGTATAGGAAGAATTGAAAACGAGCTCCGTAACTCAACAACTGCCATTGGGGGTCTTTTGACCGAGCTGCGACTACTAACAAAGTTGTTGACCATCCTCTCTGTGTTGTACTTTGAAGTTGTAATTAAGTTAATGTTAACATAAGCCGAATAATTGTGGTACGACATGTTCACTCGATTTCGTTGTATGTTTGTTAATTTCGGGATACTGTACGAACGTTTTTGGTTATTTATTTGTAGATTCCCTTTTGTTGAATGTGTGTGTTGTTTGATTGTTCATACTTTTGTATCGATAATTATTGTCATGTGTTGTTGATCTGTGTTGTGCGGTTTTTGTGTTTTTAGTTTACTCACGGCCAGATGGTGTTGCCATGCAAAGGTCAGAGTCCGGGAGGCTGTTGTACTCCTAGTTGTTCGTCGAACTTAGGTGTGGAAGCTCCGCAAAAAAAGAGAACTTACAGGGCCAATTGGGATTCCACGTAGACGCAGGTGTTCCTCGAAATCATCATCAATGAAATTGGAAAGGAGGGTCGATTCACTGCCCACTTGAGCAAGGCATCGTGGGCAAGGATTGTGGCGGCTTTGATGGAGAAGACTGGGGCAATGATGAGAATCACACAATGTAAGAACAACTACAACATGTTGAAGAAGGATTGGCAGGCGTGGCAAATATTGGTTGACGATAAAAACGGTGTAACAGGGTTGCGAATGGATCCAGCAACAGGTGTGTACACTGCACCTGACCAAGTCTGGATTGGTCTACAAGCGGTAAGTGCCCTACGCCGTAAACTGTGACGGTCGATCTTGTTTGCAAAAAAAACGATTATGCACTTGCTTGTATGATGGTGTTGTCCCTGTTTTATGATTTTAGGCACATATATGTCTACTTGCCATACTATTTGACTGTTTACATGTCGCCATATATGTCTACATGTCGACTATTCATGTTCCCCGTACATCGTAGTCCACCTTTTCATCGCATGTGTCAACTTACCATCGTAGTGTTGCATACCATGAACAATGTAGGTTGCTTTGTATTTTTTTTCTAGTGCCTTTCAACACATGAAAGTTCATTTATTAGTAGTGTGGAGGTGTTATTCATTTTAGCTTTGGTTTGTAAATATGTGTTTTTGAAGATGGGCCCAGTAAAACTGAAATGAAATATTTTATTTTCCAAACTATTTTGGAGCTTTAACTCATTGCTTTTATGAATTTTGACTGTCACAACCAATAATACTTAAAAACATGGAATATTTGATTTTGTAAACTAATTTAGATGTTTGCATCATTGTTTTTTTGAATTTTAACTGTCACATGCTCCCAAATTGTACTTATATACATGGAATATTTTATTTTTCAAACTATTTTCGAGCTTTACATCAAGTCTTTTACGAATCTAGACTGCCACAAGTTTTGAAATACTACTTATATACATGGAATATTTCAGTTTTTAAACAATGCCGGAGGTTATCCTTATTTGTTTCATGAAGTTTGACCGTCACAAGCTCCCTCATAGTACTTATTTTACCTGTACCTTTTATCATCTTATGTCACATCGCATAAAAGAACAAACCCAAATCACCATCCTTTGTCATGTCCAACATGACAAAGTCAGGTGTTTATTTAACATGTGCACTTGTGTGGCCATCCTTTGATCTACCCACTTATAAAAGGTAACAACATCATTTCACAACACATAGCACACAACATCAGTTGCATGTTTATGAGGCATTTATTGAAGTCCGAATTATAGTTCTTCTCCTGAAATTAAGGTTTGTTTTAAAAGTTACAAATGTTTGCGTAAACTTGTAATGTTTTTTTCCATGCAGCAAAATGAAGCACTTGCCAAGTTTAGGGAAAAGAGGTTGGACTACGAGGACTTAATGCGACAAGTGTTTAGGGATGTGACAGCAACAAGAAAATATGCAGCCGCACTGGGGTACAACCCGCCGGCCACGGACACTATTGTGGTTGATGAGAGCTCAGGGGATACGAACGATACCCACCTTCCACCATATAGGCCTAAGCCCTGTGGGGAGTTCTGCATACCATCATCGGGTATCGCTGTTAATCGACGTGGGAGTAGTGGGTCGGTTGGCCGCAAGAGAAAAAGCAGCTCGAGTGTCGATATTTCTACCTCAATTCAGGAATTCATGTCTAGGGAGGTTAAGCCCGCTCAAAGTAAGTATCCATACCCAACGTAAGAGCACCCATTACGTCGGGGGTGCAATTAAGATCCTGTCCCAAATGATGCCTTTCACAGACCCTACAAGTCTAGCGTTCCAATGGGCTGTGAATTTGTTCGAGGCTAACCCAACAAAAGTTGATGTTTTTATTGAGATCGGTGACATGAACGAGAGGTTGGTTTGGCTTGAAAGGCACCGCGTAAAAGCAGCCCAGTCATATCTTGCTGGGTCTGCAAATGCGGACAATGTCCCTTCGTCTTTCTTTGGTTAAGATTGCATGCTCGGTTATTGTCATATGCAGGACTGTTCGACTGTTTATTTTATTAATATGTTAATGTTTGGTTAATTATAGTATTGACAGACTTATATGAACATGGGCTTCAGCGTATGTCGTTACATGCATTCTGTAATGTTTATGGATTGTTTGTAGTAGTTGCATATTATCTTATGCTGCATTCATCACTATTCCATATGAAAATGAGCAAGGAAATAAAAATTAAGAAAAAAAATTAGGCTATAGTAGTTGAAGTGAAATTCTGCTACCAAATAATGCAATAATTGTCAACTGAACCTTTTTTCATTTACACGTGAGGTAATTTTTGTTCCTTAAACAGGCGGTCATGGATTTTTCGGCTTGCGGATTCGACAATGTAGAAGGAGACAACGGCGATGGATTTATGAAAATGAATGACATATGTCGTTCACTGACTTACTACAGTCGGGCGTTGGTCCAAACTATGTCACACAACATTCATGAAGACCACAATTTTATTCGGGGTCCGATTACTCAGAACACATTGACGAACATAGGCAGTCCTTCTACCAGCCCTCCTATACCGGGTGGAACGAACCACTGGCCCTCGGCAGGCATTCCACATACGAGAGGGGAAACACTTCGGTCATCAATCTCGAGATTTTCATCGTGCGAGTACATCAATTCTGCAGGCAAATGTCAACAATGTGGAAGATGGGTCACGTACCGATAGCGACGACCGTTCTCTTGAGTTGACCCCTGCAGATATGGACGATGAGAATGATTGTGTGGACACAGAAAGACGAATAGACAAATTACTTCTTTTGGCCCAACTTCAAGAAATGGGCATGACAGACCAACCACAACGCATACCGTTTCATACGTCCCGTTTGTCAGGGTGGGAGTACGTGAATGACCTAATCAATGGCCACCCGGATCAATGCTACAGGGAGTTGCAAATGTCGCAAGCTCTTTTCCTCCAACTGTGCACCAAAATGGAGCAACGATTTGGTTGGGGTGCTGGCCGATAGGGCGCACTATGGGTGTACGAAAGCATTGCAATGTTCATATGTCTACTGTGGGGTTGGGATAACAGCCAAATACAAGAAAGGTACCAACATTCTGCAGAAACTGTTTTTCGCCACAGGGAGAAGATGTTGGACTGCATGCGTCCTTTTCAGGAAGCATACATTCGTTCGACTTGGCCTCAGAGTGACCACCACCCGTACCACGATGGCCAGGAACAGTATCATTACTTCAAGGTTGTATCTTCAACACAACCCACACAAAAGTCATCTCACGTTTTTTTGTTATTTATGCCCTGAAATTCATCTTATTTCACTCTATCTGTTAAATCAAATAACTCACAGGACTGTATCGATGCCATTGACGGCACACATATGCCATTCAAAACGAAGAATATGGAACAAGCTTTCGCGTTTTAGAGTCGGAAGGGTACGACAACCCAAAACATTATGGCCACCTGCGACTTCGACCTTTGCTTTACTTTCGCATTTGGGGCTGGGAGGGTAGCATGCATGACTAAAACGTATTCAAGCGAGTTGCAAAAAATGAAGACTTTCAGTTTCCTCACCCCAAACCAGGTATAGACATTTACTAATATTTTGGATCCAACTTTACATTGTGGACAACACGCAAACAAATGCACTAAAAACGGTTCCTTCCACATGCCACGACGATGTAGGAAAATACTATCTGGTGGACACTGGTTATCCAAACAAGACTGGGTCCATGGCACCTTACAAAGGGTTCAAATACCACCAAGCATCCTACGAATGATAGAGAGCGCTTCAATAGGGCCCACTCATCCCTCCGCAGTTGCATCGAGCAAACTTTTGGGGTGTGAAAACGAAGGTTCCATATGTTGTATGACATGCCAGGGACAACGATGCGTACACAAGCCGACCTTGTCCTTGCGTCTATGGCATTGCATAACTATATACAGCGAAATACACCGACTGAAAACCTGTTCCACAAAGCAGCAGCCAACCCCAACTATGTTTTCGTCGACCTACCGAACCAAGATAGCTCTTGGGAAGAGATCGAGGACAACACTGTTGCTGCCCAAGACCGTGATGCGGATCAGGCAATGAACGCTCTTCAAGATGATATTAGGATAGCATTGCACTGCGTTGCCCGTCGCGGCCGCCGATCGCAGTGCGTGTTCCATATTTACCTTCTATCACTACTACTGTCCCACTATTCTACGTATTCCACTATCAGTGTCCCACTAGTCCATGTAATGTGTGTCCACTTGATTAATTTTCGTCTTTATTCACTTCGTAATTTTTCTTGGTCTCTATTTTAATACTGTAGTACCTCTTCCACGCAAGCGAACCCACCTAATAATTACAAATAAAACTAAGACCAACTGATCCCATTACAAAATAAATACATGAAAAAATAGTCGACTGGAATGCAAAATTTTGGACACGAGCTCGCAGTGTGTACACATCCAACATTTTCGTCCGAATGGTTTAAGTCAAAAACAGTAATGGAATGCACCCCAAATGAGACAAGGGCAATATGGTCATTATTTCTTTGAAGTCAAACAAATCACTTTATTCATTACGGTCAAACAACACAATAAATAAATTAGTCCAAATGGCATCAACTACTTTAACTTCTATTTCAAACATCATAAATAAATACGCCAATAAATCAATAAATACCACAGTTCAAATGGACCCTATGTATGCTAAGGAAAACATTTGTCTCTGAGCCGAACAATCCTCTCTTTGAAGTTGAGTTACTCTATAAGGATGTGTGCCCAGTTCTACTTCTATCTTTTGAGCCAAACAATCCTCTCTTTTGCTATGACATGTTCTCTTCGGGTGATCCCTTAACTTAGGATCAAGTGGTTGCATTTGACAACTTAATGCATAGTAGATTTTAAACCGAGTCGAGAGTACTTGATCAAGTCAAATTTTATGTTTATATCACTTTCGAATATTTCACATTTACTGTTGCCTTTAATAAGGCTAGTCATTTTTTGTGCTAGGTCTTTAAAAAGGGGGCGTTGTTGCTTATTTCTTCACTTATCATCTCCATTTCTTTTCATGCAAGATATTTGTCTTGTGCTTTTCGGTTTCTATCCTCCTTTTGTGAAGATCGTTCACAAGGTATTTTGAAGAAATTATAGGTCATTATTCCACCATTTTTTATTCGATGGTTGATGCTAGAAGCATTGAGAGCATCTTCCAAATCCCTCATGGGACTAGAATAAAGCTAGTTGACCCAACTATATAACCCCACGATCATTAGAATCGGCTTGAATGACCATTGGTGGCCGTAGTTGAATTCAGGATGTGCTTTCCTCTCTCCCCTTTAATGCGATCAGTCCTGGAGTTTTATGGGGTTTCTCTCATATTTCTTCAAGTGGATTTCCTTAAAATCATTTTGGGTATCAATGCTTTAAACAAGGTTGTCGAGATAGGCCTTGGGATTCAAAAGATAAGCATTGCTATGATTTCTGTTGGGGAACCAATCATCAGTACTTCCTATCACCCTAGAGCCCGAGATGATCCTAGTTTGAATTCATTCTCAGAGTGCTGTAGATGATGACATCCTCGAGGTTTTAGGTGACGGGGAGTTTGGTCCTAATAAGCCATCCTCGACAGTTGTTTTGATAGAGCTATCAGTTATTTCAAGTTATAGTTTGAGTTTTATTAGTACTAGTTGTAGTTTTGGCTACCAGGTCATCCTTCTAACTTCTTTCTTAGTTTTGCATGCAAACATATAAAGTTTGAAGTTGGTTAATGCTAGACCACCAAATTGAAAGGTAGACTTTGCTTGGGAGCTACGCGACAAAGGTCACGTGACTGCCGAAGATCTTGTTACAAAAATCAGCGAATATCGTAACATACCATTCGAGGCTCACCATCTAGTGCCACCAACAGCGCTGCTCAGATATTTTGTTACCGATGTTGCTTCCATGAGGTCTAATATTTTTCACAGACGACGTCAATTGTAGGTGGGTGAAAATTCATGTAATAGAAATATATTACCTTAGTTATGACACTAATGGATTCTATGGACTCGCACTTTCTAATCTTGATTCCTATGACATGTAAGACAATAAATCATCAAAGGACCCTCTGCCTCTGTTGCATAAAGATACTCTAACGGCTAAGTTAGAACTTGGGTCACAAGAAATTCTAAATACAATAGCTATGACCGTGTAATAATATGTACATTTTTTCGTAACTCTGGATTTTTATTTATAGACTTTCACCATCCAGTCAATTTGTGTTCTACTTTGTTTCTAATCCCTCACCAAGAACAGATTAGAAGTATCTCCTGATTGGAAACCAACAAGATAAATTCAATCTGGACTCTCTAGAGGCTTATCCTCTATTGTTAGAGTTTCATTCAACCTCAAACTCCTCATTCTAAGTTTAATTGGCCTAAGACTCATTGTCCTTATCTGATTAGCCTGAAATACTCGGGGTTCTACCATATCTCTAACTTAATCACTAATCGCCTTCCTCAGGTTGGTTGCACCACCAGTAGCCTCTCTCAGGTCTGCTGAATTCACGATGATCTCGGCATCAGTCAAGTGAGTAAGAGCATCCTTTTGCTGAGCTCATCAACATCTTTAATAATTTATCTCGAGAAACCTAAAATATTCTCTATTTAAGTTTTACCTTATTCAGTTGATTTTCAAATTAATTTTTTATTTCATTTATGTGATTATGCTAGCTAAATAAATTAGAAAATCCCAAGGCAGCAAAAAAACCATGGAAGGAAAGAATGCACCATTATGCGAAAATTACAGAACCAAAGAGTTTTTCTGAATCAAATCTAGACTCTTCAATGTTGATTCATAACCTCTTCGTCGACTCCTCACAAAATTTTCTAAATGATGCTCCTTCAAGATTTAACTCATTGAACCTTTTGACTTTCATGCCTGAATCTCTACCTCTAACATGACTTTGATCCTTCAAAGAATTTTGCAAGATATTTCAAAATTTGACTCTTGAGGGAAGCTTAAACAAGTAGATGATTCTTTAATTCACAAATTTCTAAAGATTTCACCCACACACAATAAACTGATTTCTAACAAATTTTCTCCCTCTAATGTAGCTTGAGTGTGATTAATATTGCTCTTAACGTTTCGTGTTTTTTATAGAATTTTTCTGACTTTCTGAAGCTCAACAAAATGATGCTTGCAGTATCTCACGTGCAAGGTACGAAAGTGCTGCAGAGTTTAATTATTAGCTTGAGTGGCCTTTTAGATAATGCTGAAGTTTGATTGATTAATTAGCTCAACTTCGATTTCGATCCTAATTTCTTCAAGGTAATATCTAACATTCTCAAACCAATCTAACTATGAATTTGACTTAAATCAAAATTCTGACATTACAAAATTTTAATTGAATCTAAATCTTAATTTAATTTCAAGTTAAATTCAATTATACTTCAAATTTTCACGAAATTGCCAATAACAATTTAGGAGTAACAGAATTGATATAGCAAAAGGTGAATTATGTCACAAGTTTAGTTAGTTATTTTGAAAAAGGTTAAGATTTATTCTTACCCACATTACCAAATACCTCATTCACGAGATCACAAACTCAGTAAAAGCCATCTATAGTGGAACAACTCGTGAAACAAAGTCCTATATTCGAAGTATTTATTCCATTTCTTCGGATTAATAGGAAAGAGAAACGATGTTCATTAAAAAAATATAAAATTATGTTTAAAAACTAAAAAATAATAATTAAAATATCATTTATTTTGACTTATTTTTCATATGAAGTGATTTTGTTTTGAACTTTTGAATATAATTTTATATTTTTTAGATTCCTCTCATTGAAACGAACCAACAAATCTCAAAAAATTATTGAAAAATTAACAAATATAATTTTTATAATAAAGATAAAAAATAATTAATGTAGATAATTTAGGCCAAATAGACCTAAATGTAATTCTAGCTTGACATAAAGTATAGATCATATTTTACGCTAGCTCAACGCCACTAACTTACGCAACTAACTTACGCCACTAACTTATGTCATGGACTGTCAACTGGCATTGGAAGCTCTTAGATGTTGGTGGAGGTTTGATGAAGGTTCTAGAATATTGCAAAAGAGTCCAGAAAAACCTAGTAAAGCCTAGAGAATTCAGGAATAGTTTAGAATGTTGCAAAAGAAGTTGGGAAGAGCTAGAGGATTCCAAAGAATCATGGAAGGTTACAGAACACTCTAGAAATATTGTAGGGAAAATCTAACTTGTATAGATGTGTGTGGCATGTTCAAGAAAATAATAAAATATATAAGACTCTAGATGGTTCCGAAGAGTTCCTTAAAGCCTATGAGTAAGTGAAGGGTCTAATTTGTGGAGTCAGAGAGAGAGGCTTGTAACCTGAAGAGCTTGTGTATATGTATATATGTGTGTGTGTGTGTGTGTGTGTGTGTGTGTGTGTGTCTCACTTGGGTTGGTCCGACGAGTTAGCTTGGTGGAGAGACTGACTTGGGTCATTTAGGAGCGATTTGTCTAAGTGCCGCATGATGTGTAAGTAGTAAAATTCTTAGACCGTGACACTTAGCATAGGTTTAGAACTTAAACACAAGATTTATATACTTATAATCTTGGATAAAACTTTCCATTTGATTATCAATATACTTATTTTTGTTTTGAAATTTTTTAGAACTTGGATTGCTTGCCTGGATACTATATATGTAAGTTATATTCTATTTCTTTATCTATAATAATAGAAAGAGCTATCTCTTTTGGTGTGATTATAAAGTGAAGTCGTGTTATAAAAATAATTTCCATCATTGTTTTTAAAAAAATTTTAAAACAAATCACTCGCACATTAATTATCATGGACACATAAGTAAATAGATATTTTAATAAAGACTTACTCTTATCACTATACCTTATAATTTGGTAACTACCTATTCTTATCACTACACTCTATAATTGTATACTTAAATTAGCAATTTTTTCATCAATTAAATTCTATTTTTAATTTAATAATCGACTTGAACATGCATCGCGTGTGTTCCACCACTAGTGTTTAGAAACGCAAAAATTTAATGCAAAAGCGGTGGTTGCTACCAGAAAAGATCCAATAACGTTTAATATCTAGGGGTGGGACCGACAATATTGAAGGATTTCATACCAAAAATGGAGGATTTCATTCAAAGTAGGACAACGATGCGGTTGGGTACCGACACACGTCGCTGCCACTTACTATAGGGTCATTATTGTAACTTAACCGATTGATTTTCGAATTATTCAAGTTTCGGTTTGATAACGACCCATTCGAACTTTATTCAACTTTTAAAAACAATCAAATTTAAGTCTCATTTTATGTTCGTTTAATTAAACAGGTTAAATCTGGACTTAATAACAATCTGTTCAATTAAGCTTGAGAACCTAAATTTAATTTTTCGTAATATTCTTTTGGAAGTTTATTCATAAATATTTATTTTTTGGTATTCGTATTAATTAAGTATACTTATTGGGATAGAATTGGTCCAAAAGTTTATTCCAAATCGAGTCTACGCTCAATTGTTGTATCTAAGTTATGACCGACTCCCCATAATAAAAAATTTATTTGCAAACATTGCAATGAGCATAAATATATTAATGGATTAGCTTGAGCAAAGATGATAGTTTTTTCCCCGCAAACATTTTTTTAGTGAATTGCATTGTAGACATTTTGTCTTTTGTCAACTATTTATTAATTTTCATTAATCATTTTTACTTTCTCTAATAATTCTGAGTACATTACTCTAAATAATTAGAAAAAATACAAATTAAAAAAAATAGATTTAGTTTTACATCAATAGTTCATTTACTTTCAATATTTATATTTAACTTTTCAATGATGAATCAAAAAACCTCTAAACTTTTAAAGAGAAAGAAGACAATTTTAGAATAATGCTCATGTTAACCACTACTTAATAGGTAGTGGGAAATATGTATGTGATGCCAAAAAAAATTAGAATTTTGATACATGTACATTTATGAATATTAATGCGTATTCGTGAATGTTATTATATTTTTTTGCAATGATTGAGTCACCTTTTACATTTTATCCACAGGATTAAGAGTTATGTTTGGTATGTTCTTCAAAATAAATAGTGTTTGGAAAAATGAAAAAAATTAGAAAAAAAAAAACTCAAGGACCACAAATTATTCATCAAATTCTTGACGCCATTACTGTACTTTTCATCAAGATAAAATTGATTTTTTTTTTTTAAAAAAAATTGATTGCGGGGGTTTGAAGAAAAACATGGTTGAACAAATAAAGTTATACCCATTAATATGTTAAATGCAGGCCATGACCATTTTTGCGATTATAACGGTTTTATTAAAGGAAGTGTACATGTCCAAGTTTGATATCAATTGCAAACAAAATTTCATACAGGAGGGTTATTTATTTAGAATAAATTTATAAAAAAAATCTTAGAAGTTACACTACAATATAATGAGAACAAATTTAACTTAAACTTAAATTTAGATCGCATGTAAAAAATATGGGAATGAAATATGTATTGTGTTGTGAGCACATTACACATGTTGTGTGAGAAAAACTCTATCGTTTTGGATTTTAAATAAAATATCTTTTGCATTGTGCATACACCGTTAACAAAATCTTATTTCAAAATTTTAATTTTAGGGTTAATCCCGAATTTTTTTAAGTAAACGGTAGTTTTTTTAAAAAAAAATTAAAAATAAAATTTAGAGAGTATGACCAAAAGGGGTTCAAATAATCGATATCAGTCACTTTTCGCATTAAAAAAAGTGACCGATATTGATCATTTGAACCATTTTTTATTGTAGTTTCTAAATTTTATTTTTTTCAAAAAATTCTAAAAATTCACCATTAACTTAAAAAAAATATTTTAAGATTAACCGCAAACTCAAAATTCTAAAATAAAATTTTTAACGGCATATGTGCACACAAAACAGAAGATGTGTTTTATTATAGAATCCAAATCCGTAAAAGAAAAAAATATAAGGTAGAACTCTAGGGTGGTCACGTGATCCCAGTGGGCCCATGGTGCATCCGCCCCAGGTTAAAATGCTCAAACTAAAAGTGGAGGGTGCAAAGTGACACCAAATATAAAGTTTGGGGGCGCAAAGTGTAATTTACGTATGTGATAACTCAAGATACCGCGTCTAGTTATCCATCTCATTGTCTACAAAAGAGGATCTATTCAAACTCACAAAAAATTCATGTATGAACTAGCTCTATTAAAAATTAATAACACCTGAAAAATTTCGCACTTAAACACCTTAAGAGATAATAAATTCTTAAGTCACATGTCTTGATTGCCACGTTCACCTCTGCATATTTAATTTTAAGTTGTTCTTGAGCATAAAGCTAATAATATATTATCAATGTTATTAATACATCATGTTACACATCATGCATATGTGACATTTACTAATTTGAACACATATCAAAATTTATGGGATCCATTTTTATATTTTATGTTATAATAATATGATACGTTGGCATGACGTATATTTTGAAGTACAACTTGATATGTTAATAGAACATACAATAATTATTCATCAGCCAATATTTTCGGTCAAGAGTAAATAAGAGGTTGATATGTTGAACAAATTGTGTGTAGGTCATAGAGATAGGAATAAAATAAAAAGGAGTCATCCAAATGCTAGTAAGGATGCATATGATAATTTTTCTTAAACACCATCACCAGTTCAAATAAGGTGAAAGGTTTAATTTTATTCATCTGCCAAAGAGCAACGCGCCATAACGGTGTCTTAATATAGTCCCGTTAGTGGACGCTGGGGTCGATTTTTTTATACATGTGTAAATTAGCTTTAGAAATCTTAAGTTATAAAATTAAAAAAAAAAACAAATAAGGGTCATACATTATTAAATACTGTTTAGGAATGAAAAAAATGACACACACCGTATTTTTAGTAGAAAAATAAGTTAAAAAGTACGTATCCTGTAACAATTTAGGATGATTTACAGAAAATTGTTTTCATTTATCACTTAATTTCACTTTAACTTTTTTTATTTTTTAATTGTCTCAAATTGGACGCAAGAAAAATGCACGATACCCAGTAGAAGAAATTAGGACAAGGACATGATACAACTTGCATATTGTGAAGGAAAGCACCTGTACATGCATCTCTCTGAATAAAATTGCGACCTACAATACTTCTAACTCACACATCTTTCCTTTTTCCGTAGGGAGGACCAAAAAAGACCTTTTGTTTTCCCCCCGTTCGTCGGCCCTCAAAGGACTTAACCCACTGAAAAAAAAAAAAAAAAAACACAAGAAAATTTAAAAAATACAAAAAGAAAAGTCTAAAAGACAGCAGCAATAATAGAATTTATTAATCCGCTCACAGAAGTGGGTGGAGAAATCCTCATCTGCATATAGTTGGCCCCGTCGCCGCTGCGATTCACATGCTTTTCTTGTTTGTCCCCATTTTGGCCTTTTGGTTTATGGAATACATAACGGAAATAGTTAAATGTGCACTGGGAAGTATTTCCACTCCAATATGTAGGGGTGTAAAAAAAACCGAAAAAACCGCTAAATCGGATCGATCGGACTAAACCATTCTTTTTGGATTTGTTTTATGGTTTAGTGGATTAGTTATGGTTCAAAAAAATAAGAACCGATTATTATGATTCGGTCAATGGTTTCATAATTACAAATCGTGGTTCAAACCGAACCGGACCGATTATATATATACATATATATATATATAACTTTTACGACTCTTCTACTCGTCTAAAAAAGTCACAACCCTTCCACTCTCCAAAACCAAAAATTCTTTCACTCTAAATATAGTTGTGTTTCCCATAAATTTATTAAATGTTTATTTTGTTCGTAATTTTAAAAAACTAGTGTTATTTTATTCATATTTTTCGGCAATTTTTAAATGTTAACATGGTTTAGAACCAAAACCGAAACCAAACCGAACCGGTCTAATAGATTGGTTTTGATTTGGTTCTATATGTATAACGGTCTGGTTATGATTTTCAATTGTTTGAAACCGTTAGATATGGTTTGGTTTCTGAATTCTTACAAAATCGATCCAATCCGGACCATGTACACCCCTACCCATATGTATGAACTAATTAACATGAAAAAATAAAGAAAACTTTGAATAGCATATATCCTCGCAGGAATTTTTTTTGTTGTACTTTTCAGTGAATGCCTTCTCAAAAGACTAATATGATTCTAATATGAATCATTAACTTATAAAAAGTTAAATTTGTTGGAGTTGAACTCGCATCGGAAATTTCAGTTTGTGATTTTTATGCTTTGTAAATTCGCTTTGTTGTGACAATTAATCAAGGCAAGAGCAATAATTACTTGTTTGCCTTCATAGATTATTTATTTATTTTCTCTATTGAAATAACTAAACTCTTAGATTATTTATTTTCTCTGTATTCAAATTTTTTTTTGTGTTTATTATTTTTTTGTCAAACGTCTAAGACTTATTTGGTCATCTTCATAGGTGTCAGCTTTAATATTTTTGATTGCTAAATTTGTGCGTGAGCGTGCTAGAAAATACTTGTAATTATTATTTTCAAAATAATTTTAATGTGAGTTGAAACCTTCAACTATCATATGTTTGTGTTATATGTTCTCTTACCTCAATTAAGAAAAAGTGATGACACATGGAGGTTCAAAACCAGAATCAAAAGATGAACCGTCACTAGAAAACGGAAATGAAACTATTTCGAATAGTAAATCTAAGAACAAACTTACATTAATTTGAGGATTACAAGATGATTTAATCTACTCAAACTAATTTTAACTTGTTACTCCTACTATTACAGGCTATGAATGAAGCTGAGTAGAACTCTGACTACAACTATTGTTATGCCTATGCTAAGTACGAAAAATGAAAGACAAGTATAAAAAATAAGTAAGTGTTATGGGAGTGTTCAGATCATTTTCTCTCTGACTGTTGCTCATATTCATAGCCATAATGGATACTTAGCACTTTTCTTCACTTCTAGATTTTTTACTTGAATTTGAAGGCATTCATGCTCCTTCGATGTAGGGCTAGATAGTGGTTGTTGTGCTCTAGCCATTCCCTTCATGTTTTCCTTCTCTTCTTACATCCATGAATCGTGTCTCTTCGTGTTCCGGCCCTCCATACCTGGAGAATACATGACAGTTGGATAACTGCACAAGCATGCAAAATATTGTCGCTTCGAATTCCCTACACGTGGGATCACCCAACAATTAATTAATTGTTTTAGAAGTCTAAAATGAAACCACTTTGTTATTTTGTGCCCTTTAATCGTGTATGTGCATCTCCATCGAGTAGTTCCACATTTCTTCATCTTGTTCACGGAAAAATTAGGGAGTTAACATACCCTTAACACCAGCAAAGTTTAAGTCTAAAATTATGTTGGTGGACATTGGAACCGCTTGCTTCTCACCACTAGGAAATCTTAGGAAAACACAATTGCTCGTTATTCCTATCTCTGCGACTTTCAATCTGACCTACTCCCATTTGTCTATAAATTGAACACTTAATACTAGCTAACTCATTCGTCTTCCACCTCTTGTTGTCCTAAGGACTCTTAAAATCATTAGTCATACCTTTGAAACTCTTTTCTTTTATGAAGCCAATTTTCCTATGGCCATTGACATTCCAAACTCTTCTAGCCAACCTTTAGGTAATTGGGATGATAAACTTCGCATTCTTGATCCTTGTCCAAAGCCAAGCTCGGACATTCCAACTACTATTTGCCCTTCAACCATAATCCAGGTCGTTATGGGTGACACCAATCCTCGTAATGATTCTCACCATTCCTGCTCAGGAGTGACGAGTCTCTACCACCCTGCCTTTGTCAATGTAAATGTCTATTTTAACCTCATGGACACTCCATACTCTTCCTCTTTCCATCTCAATTTTCTTGGAGCTATAGAGCTAAGAGAAACACTAGAGCTTCAAGGTTCAACGAACTCAAGCATCAAGCTACCACTCAAAAGAAAGAGTGGTTCGACAAGGTCCATTGAGTTCACTATCCTTCAGGATACACTGAATTTTCAACATTGGCTTCTCTCGAGGATGACGCCAACCAGTTCAAGGAAGCAGCTGACTTGTATTACAGCTATTTGAAGTTCCATTCAAACCATTTGATCTACCTTGTCAATCATGATAAGCAAGTGAAGGAAGCTAAGAAAATATCGACTGCTTTTGCATTTCTCCCCTCTGAAGTGCTGCTCGAAGACATTCCTCGAATAAACTCCCTATGGACTTGTGAAGTAGTCTTTGCCTCTGTCGTTGGGCATATAATGTTTTATGGAATTTATGCTTTCACAACTCAGCTTCCCAATCTTTTAAATTGTTCAAACTCCACCTTCAGGAGAACCCCTTCAATCAATTTAGAACGATTACCATGGCAAGAAGGCGAAACTCAAGCGTCTTCACTTAAAGATCGTAGCTCTTGAAGACACTATTTGAATATCCTGCAAATACTCCCATAGCACTTCGAAAAAGACACAAGGCTGCATCGAAAAAGTTCTCTATGAAAGAGGCCAAATTGAAACATAAGATCAATAGGACAACTCAAGCCTTTCAATCGCTGGCTAATCACATGTTCAGACATCATGCAAATGAAGAGAATAGGAAGAAAGAAAAGGAATTTTTGGACTTTGCCTCGGGAGAAATTTCACATCTAGGTCACCAAGACTTTCTCACATTACTTCAAGGTCATTTCCCGTTGTCGATGAAAAATATTGCTATCTTAGAATTGGATTCGAAGAAACAAGTCAAATCTTAGCTCGTAGATGTTAGAATATTTTTTTGTATAATAGCTTAGTATCTCCTCAAATCTTTGCTCCCACATTAAATTTCTCTTGGAACCTTCAAAAATCAGTCATTTACGAAGGATATCTCAAGTTTGATCGTGTTTATTTGCTTAGAGGAGGAGTATTCAAATATTTCTTTATTTTGGGAGTTAGGGCTTGCTTTTGAAGCTTAAATCCGTTGATCCGACGCTCAAGGTAAGGATCTCTTACCCCTCTTATGTGTATGACTTATTTTTGGTGGTTTATGAGCTTGTGTGTTGGTTTAGAGCTTAAAAATTGAAGCTGAGAAAATCTACAAAAAAACGGGCAACCCTTGCTAGTACCGGGAGTAGTATCTGTACTACTGCTACGTACTGTATTTTCTTTTATCGTCATTTATGGACAGTCTCTACTAGTACTGATAGTACTACTGGTACTACTGTATATTTTTTATCGCGCATTTTTTGGCAGTCACTGCTAATATCCATAGTAGCGTCTGTACTACCGGTAGTAGGGCATGTGTTACCGAAAATTCTGTACTTTTTTTTATGAATATCATTATCGAAAATTTGAGTTGCTAACTTCTAAGGTTGATGTTTGCACCTATTCTTTGGACTTATTTCTAGTATTCATATTGAGGGGTCACCACGTAATATGTTATAGAATTAAGATGATGATTCCGAGACGTGTGCATTATTTGAGAGTTTAAGATGATGAAATGAAATTGTTATGTGGCACGTGACATATATGGGTCACTTGAACGACACGATGTATGAACTACACTCATCGAGAGGAATGCTGGGATGATTGTACTATACTCCTTTGGGAACGCTAGGAAGACCTTGAACTAGACTCATTGAAAGGAATGCTAGGAGTGATGAACTAGTCTTCTACGGGATTGCTAGGTATGAAAATCAACATGCAACAAAGACATGATTGATTGGATTAATAACCTACGAGGTGTGATAAATGGTTCTTTAACAAACTTGCTGATGTTATTGACATTATTACATGACATGATTCATCTTTATCCTTTAACTCGAATTCGTTCATGATCTCGCTATGATTGGACATTTATGTTCATTTTTTATACCATGCATTTCATATACATATAAGATTAGTATAGATTTCTCTATTGAGCTTATTAGCTCAGCTTCTCTATTTTCTTTTCAGGTGCTACTTCGGACGTTTAGCATTGTTTGGCATGGGTACTTGGATTGTTGCATGATTTTTGAAGAGTCTCATATATAGAGTTATTTGACATATTTTACTTAACTGTTTTTTAGAAGATGTAATGTAACTCTATCTTATTTTGGTGACATACCCAATGCAATATTTTGAAAACTTCTATTCATATAAATGGTCATTGGGATGAGGTGACCCACTACGTATTTATGATCAAACTAGAACATTTATCTCCTATGTACGGATATTTTGGGAGGATTTCATTGAGTTTTTTGCAAGGATTCTCTAATATCTATTTATTTATTTAATTAGTCCTGTTTTAAATTTTGAGGGCATGACATAACAATTGGAGAATTTTAAAAATAGTAAATTATGATCAAAAGTTTTGAAAGTTCACTTGAGACAGAAGTAATCTAAAACATATTTGTTTTTTAATTTTTTTTGAATTTGTTTTTCAATTTTGTTCAATTTTTATTTTCTCTTATCGAGATGCACTTATAATTCAAAAAATATGATCTAAAATCAATAAACATGAAAGAATTTGAATAATAATAAAAAATAATCTAGAAATAATTTAGGCAAAACATAAGTCATCCACGTATTTACTTTGTGAAATGCTATGCTTGGATATTAGACTTGTAAAGGAGAAATAAGTGAAAGTGAAAGATAATTACTCTAAAAAGATGTTAAGTTCTTTCAGTTTTTTTGGTATTTACAAACATCTCGTATCGTATCAATGTTTACTTATATCATGTGTCACATAACTATTGTCTAATTTCATTTTCATTTAACGTGTCACAACGACTATCTCCGTTCTATCATACACGTCTTATAATCACCTTCAAGGTTTACATTTTTAACATTTTTGGGGTTCTTATTAGAAATATTTCAATGGTGCACTTGAAAAAATATTTTGCGTAATGATATATCTATGTGAATCTATAGGAGATCTAGAATTCAATAAAATATTTGTTTATGTTTATTTTGATATAAAATTAATCGTTTAATTTTGGGTAATAATTTATATTAAAAAACATTTTGACTTAGAATTAATAGGGGTAGTTTTAAAATTTTAAAGAATCATAGAGTCAGTGTTTATTTAACTAAATGAAAATATAAATCTTTATGTAAAGTAGAACTTCTGAATATTTTATTATTACTTGCACCCTGCTAAATAATACTACTAGTTTCATAAAAATTGTACCGAATTATATCATCATTCTTGATATAAAAATCCATCCCCTATTAGGATTGTCAAAATATTAATTAAGCATTGAAGGTGATATTACATTAGGTTGTTGTGATATAATAATGCAGGAATGCTATGTTTGCATTAAATAGGTTTGGTCCAACTGTGATTTAATAATGCAGGAATGCTATGTTAAACCACCGACTATAAAGACTGATGAATAAAATGGTGGATCAACATCTTGTGATTAAATATTCTGTTTATGTTTATATATGTTTGCATTAATAGCTTGGTGTGGTCCAAAATGAGACATGGTGAAAGAATCAAACATAGAGCAGATATAATAGTCATTGCTGGATCAACAATTTTTTTAACTGCCTTTCATGACTTTTCCTCTTTTAATTCAGATTAAAAGTTAATAATAAAAATTTGGATTTTCTTTAGGATTTTCAGTGTGGATTTTTTCCTGCCTTTAATCCGAATTCAAACCAATAAATAAGTAAAAATTAAAAAATTAAAAATTAAAATACATGTGTGAGCGATTTTAGTTAACGTATGATTTTATTCTAACACTTTTGCTTCTAAACCAATCCGTATCGCAGTAGAATATGGATAACTACTTTGTCTTATCGAGAGATAGATGGGATTTATTCGACTCAGTGGTGCATGGTGATTTAAGTGGAATTGATTCAAAATCAAGATTTTGTTGGATTTTTTATGCTATATGTTAGCTGCCTTAAATTTTTTTGTAAATGTTGCATAAAAAATATATATCGCAAGTAAGAAGTAAACCATGGTTCGGGATCGAAATCAACTATGGTTAAGGACTCGTATTTGTAAAACAATCAATGCAGTCCATGTCCATCCTTAGTTCTTCTCCATATCTTATCTTTATAAAGGTAAGGACTCGTATTTTTAAATATGAATTATTTATGCATTTTTTTAGTCAAAAATTTTAATTACAAAATACATTGTATGAAAATGTGTTTCATCTCAAAATATTTAATTTATTTCTTCAAACAAAACCTGGTAGAAAATACTTTTGGTAAAATACCCGATTGAACATTGTGATCATTAACTAAAACTTTTAGCTAATACACTACAAACATATACATATAGTAAGTGCGCTCGTGCACATATGAGAGAATACATGCGTTATATATCTATATATACTGTAATAAAAGGAACATTCATGTTGGTGTGAACCCTTTTTGAGGTTGGCTTACATTTTCGTTTTCCTATATTAACCTGATCCAAATTTTAATTTTAAACTTAAATATTTTTACCGCAATAACCATAACTGCCGAACTGTAAAATCAAATTCCATTGACAATTACAGAAGCAGTTACCATCTTCAAATTCAATTCACAAGGCCCAAACAATGGGCAAGGTGAGTTCGAGATCTTCGCTTACCCATCGAATTCCCTACTCTCTCTTTCGCTCTAATTGTGATAACTCTAATAATTTAATTAGATTTTAAATAGATTTAATTATTAAAATTGTATTAATTCCCTGTTTAAAATAAAAATTAGGGCTTCCAATTTTTAAAGCTCGCTTAGGCTATTCGAGCGGTCTCTTTAGATTTTAAACATTCAATTTAGGGTTTAATGGTGTTCATGACGGAGGAATCTGTTTCTCTCCATTAAATTGAGAAATTGAAAGCTTTTAAACACACGTTTATGGATTTTTTACACTATAATACAAAGTTATATTTTGTTTTTCTTTTAGACAACACAAGTGCATGAAATCAGAGGGAAATCGTAGAGGATTTTAGAGAGTTCTTGAGAGTTTGGGTATTAAGGTTCTGTTTGATTGAATTTTATCAAATCCATTGTTGTTTATCGCAGATTTCTTCGTTTCAAGGTAGGATAAGTTATCTCCAATCTCCAATCTTTAGGATTTTTTTTTCTCTGTTTATCGCGTGATTTAGAGTACTGTATCATATGATTAGAATTTCAGTTCGAAATAGGGTTTTAGATTTTGAATTTCCAGATTCTAACAAGAATGACAAGCCGCTCGAGCGACCCTTCTTATTTCTCAAAAACTGTCACGTGTCCAGAGATTAGAAATTTAGTCAATATGCAAATTTTGAGCGAGACGAGGTCGCCTGAACGACTTGCTAAAAACTAGAAAATTTTCAGACTGTTCCAATTCGACTTGCTAAAAGCATGGCCTAATTGATCCAAATTCGTTTTTTTCTTGTTTTTTGACAGTATATGCTTTAGTTATAACTTTTTATTCCAAACTCTGATTTCAACATGTCATATATGAATGTCTAAGGGAAATTGAAGAGATAGTTACACTTTTTTCTTATTCGGCCTCGACGTGTCTCAAAAAATATGAACAATTTTGGCAGTGTGATATTAGTTATACTTTTGCTCATTTTTTTACGTGTCGAAATGTATTTTTTTGGGATTATTATTGGTTAGTGGCATGATCGGTCGTACACTAATCATATTATGGTATTATCTACAAACCTTAGTATATAGACCATAAATCGGGTCAGAATCCTAAAATAAAAATATGCAAGACTTGTTTTCCAAAGTTCTATCTTAATTAATTATTGACAATGAAACAATGTTTTAAATGATCTGAACTATTCGGAGTGTCAGAAATACGTCGGTACAATGTGGTGTGATCGTTGGATAGCTGGAACAGTGGGAAATCGCAGGGTGGTGATTAGAGGTGGAAACATAAGAAAACAAAAGAAGAGTGACAAAAACATGATACGTGAGAGAGATGAGAGGTGGTGCATTTTAAAGAAAAACAAAGAAGGGCCCAGTATTTAATGGAACAATACTACGAACACAGACGTTATGAACACAGATGAGTTTGGGATCGTCAGATGTACGTGAGGTCCTTAAATTATCAAGGGCCCCACGTACATCCGACGGATCTGGACACATCTGTGTCCAGATCTGTGTACACATCTGTGTACATAGACTTTCTCTATTCAATGGCCACATAAGCTGCTGGAAATATTATCTCAGCAGCGCGAAAATCAAACTCTATTGGGTTGCATTGTCCGGGCTTCAATCGAACTCCGTTCAGTTGCGCTATGTAGTTGTCGTTTACGAAAAAATCCAAAAATTTACCTTTGACTTAAAAAAAATAAATCGAGCGCCATGGTGTAAAAATTCTAAATTAACAAACAATGTACTAAAGAAATAATGATAATAAAAATGACTTATAAACATATTTATGCATTCACAATACTTATAAATTTGCGATCCTTACATACATGACTAAGAACAAATTATTGTGCCTTTGGTTTGTTAACGACATAGTTCTATCGTTGGCTATAAACCATGAATCTATAAAACTTTGTTTGTTTAGGAAAAATATAACATAAGAACATTTGGCTGTATGAACTTCTTAATTTCATGCGAGTAATGATTTTAAAAAAAAAAAAAAAAGAAACAATAATTTATTGTCTCCAAAAGATTTGTTCGAATATAGTTTAGTACAGAAGAACTAGATAAACATTAATGTATCTCATCTATATTTTGTGTTCTTTTTCATTACTCTCGAGGATCATTGTTTATTTTTATTTTTTTGTGTTCTATTTAAGAAATATTGAGGAGTTTGGATGAGGAGGCATCAAAGTTCAATGAATCGAGCTCAGTATACAATTTTTATTCGAAGTCGAGATTGTAAGGATATGTGTGCATATCAAGTTGTTCATCGAATAAGCATGACAGATGTTGGAGTTCTAATGTAATATTTTATGACTCAAAATTTACATGTTTAAACTTTTAAGTAAATATGAGTTCATGATTAAATTATATTGAGTCAAAGTAATACGGTGGTGTATGTTGTGCAGTTCCTAATGGATTGGGCCTGCCTCGCGTTCCCAACGACGGATGCATAAAAATTTTCAATTTAACATGAGGATCTCAAATTCTAAGAGATTTTTAGTAAAATCGACAATATTTAATGAAGTAAAAATTTATTGCCTCTAATAATTTTGATGACTAAATTTGTGAGCGAATGTGCTAGAAAAAACTTATAATTATTATTTTTAGAAATTTTATTGTAAGTTAAAATCAACAATTATCATATGTTTGTGTTATTTGTTCTTTTACCTGAATTAAGAAGATTTTTTTTTAAGTGTTGACATGTGGAGGCTTGAAACTAGAAACAGAAGATAAACCGTCAAAATAAATGTGAAACGAAATATTTTTTGAATAGTAAATTTGATAACAAATTTACATTCGAAAGTTACAAGAAGATCCAACTATTACTCCTATTGTTACGGACTATGAGTAAAATTAAGTACAATTATAATTAGAATTACTGCTACGCCTATATACTAAGTACTAAAAAAAAGACAATTATGAAAAATAATTAAGTGTAGTGGGGTTGTGCCGATCCTTTCCTCCGTGATTGTTGCTTCTATTTATAGGTCATAACCAATACTTAGTGATTTTATTCATTTCTAGATTTCTCGCTTGAATTTGAAGACATTCAGGGGTAGATCATGGCTATGGTGCTCAACCATTTTCTTTAAGTTTCTCTTCTCTTCTTGCATATGCATCATGTCTCTTTGCGTTCCTTCCCTACATACGTGGAAAATACATGTTAGTTAAATAACCGTACATGCATGCGAAACGTTATAACTTTGAATTCCTACTCGTGGGATACCCCAAAAGTTAATTAATTGCCTTAGAAGTCTAAATTACACCCCTTTGTTATCCCGTGCCATTTGATCAGGTGTGTACATCTCGATATAGTAACACCAGATATTTTTTCCTTATTTGTGGATAAATTAAGGCGTCAACAAAATTAAATGTCTCAAAACAAAAAAAAAAAACTTTAAACATTTGTAGTTTAGAGATTAAATCCACTTCAAATTACACACATCAAATATTGAGCGTAATCGTTTATCTTTTTTCATAGAAAATTATTTGAATTAATATTTTTGATTTTTTTTTCATCAAATTAAAACATAATTGTTTGGTTTTTTCGTTAATTGTACAGAACTGATTTATTTCTTTTGAGAAAATAACACGAGTTCTACGAAACAAACCGGCTCGAGCAAGACGACGCGCCACGTCAATCCTGTGTAAAAGTGTCAACAGGAAGTTACATGACATGACAGTCTTAGGAAAATCCAATGAAAGACCCAGAAGTAGCATCCGATCTGGACATAGGGTTTGGGTAACTCTCTTTCTCTCTATTTTCTCAGGTATACATTCTATTAATCGCATTCTGTTGAATCTGAAACATAGATAGATATACATAGAGAAACAAGAATTTTCATATGAGATCGTCTGTCAATTTACATATGCATTTTTTCACAGTTGAGAAGGTGATGATCTTGATTGTCTTTGATCATTTAACTTGATTAATTACTAAAATGGAGGATTAGTTCCATTGAAATAAAAATGCTTTCGTTTGCAAGATGTGCTTAATTTGTGATTGCCAAGAACTTAACGCTGCGCCATAAACAGTTTGACCTCCACGAAAATTACGAACTGCATTTCCTCTCTTTTCTTCGATCGTATATTTTCTTGTAAGTTGAATTGAGCAGAAATATAGTTGGGAGATGCTAACCACATCCCACTGGGAGTGGTTAAGCTGTAAAATGTGTGTTAAAATATGTGAGCAATGTATAAACTATGTGAAAGAGTATTGAAATTGATTTTTTTTTTGGATATTATGTGGCCTTAAGCACCACTTAGCATGACCATTATAGTAATGTCCTTCATTTTCAGCAATGTTTAAGCGTGGAAACAAATCATCAAGGTCATGGAGTGGCATTCAGGGATTTTGGGTGCTGGTTTTGTTTACATGTCTGATTCTAGTACTCGTAGCTTTGATAATGTTGTTTCAACTTGAAGGTTCTTTGATTGGGCTAGTAAAGCAGAAGTCGAATAGTTTTGACTCTTTTGCTCAATTTGACCCAACTGTGGAATTCAGGAACGGGACAGATGTGATATGGCAAATTCCTGATTCGCCAAAGGCAGTTCTTTTTTTAGCTCATGGGTGTAATGGGCGAGCTATTAATTTTTGGGACAAATCTCCTAAGTGTCCGAATTGTGTTGGCTTGCCAGAGGAAAGGCTAATTGTCCTTCACGCCCTTGCTCGCAAGTTTGCAGTTCTTACAATCTCAAGTGCAGGGAGGTGCTGGTCATTGGGAAAGGAAAGAATGATTGTCAAAGGTATTATCAAATGGTGGGTTGAGAAATACAAGCTTGTAAAGCTTCCTCTTGTTGCTCTAGGGGCTTCTTCTGGTGGGTACTTTGTGTCCATGCTTGCAACTGATCTGAGGTTTAGTAGCATTGGAATAATGATTGCAGAAGGGGTATTTGATCGAATGGATATCACGAAGGAATATCCCCCTACTATATTTGTGCACATGCCCAAAGATGAAGCTAGGAAGCGGAGGATAGATGCTTTTCTTAGGCTTTTAAAGGATGAAGGCATTGATGTTGCAGAAATTAAGTGCATGGAGTTTCCCTTGTCACCAAATTTCTTAGCTGATAGGATTCCAGCTCTTGATAAGACAACTTCAATTAAGTTGTTCGACCTATTCCGGGACAAGGGTTTTATAGACGAGAATGGTTATATGAGAGCTGATGGGCGTGCTATAAGTTTGCAAGAAGTTCTGAGGGAGAGTAAAATTGTTCTGCCAGATGTGCTTTTAATCCATCACATCCAGGAGGAATTGAATCTTGCATTTGCTTATCATGAAATGACTAGCTTTCAGTCTCAGCAAATATTTGGCTGGTTTGAATCACATATGAGGTTATCAAGCCTCTGATGTGTCAGATTCTTCATTCTTCGGCTGTTAAACTGCATTATGACGACAGGTTGGTGAAGCTGAGTTTGAAATAGGGACAGCAACTAGATCAGTGTATGACTGGTGTGCTTGAAAGCAACTCAATTGAGAAACTAGAGGGACTATTAGTTGTAACAGATAATTTTATAGTCTATCTGAACTCTTATGTGTATTGCAAACTGAAATGGCATGGCATATTTTCAAAGGAGTTCGATAAAAGAGAAGCCTGCATATTATTTGCAGAGATTATCTGCTTCATATATCTTGAGTCTGAGGTAAATAAAGCTTCCTTAAATTGTACTTTCTGGGTATGAATTACCTCTTTTTGTTCAATCTCGGAATGCACAGTGGTCTTTGTTGACGCACAGAGATCATTGTGGTTTCTCTTTCTAGAAATCTTTGTTCGTATATCTATTTGTTTTTCTATTATGGATTTCACATCAATTTTACGAGGTATCTACTAACTAATGTACTGCAACATAACATTATAACTCTTGCTTGGCGTACATCTAAAGCTGATTGATCACTTTGACTGACCGTCCTTGGTTACCAGTTTTTAACTTTTCCTTATTTGCGGTTAGAAATAGCCCGAGTGACTAGTTTTATAGGCCAAATTTCAGGTTTTTGACCTGATTGCGGAGGACTTGAAGTCCTTGTGAATCTTCTCTATGAGAAATTGAAAGGGCTTGTTGATTATCTCAATTTCGAAGTGCTCCTGGAATAGAGAAGAGTAAAATACATATCTTGCACTCTTTAGGGAACATAACATTGGTCGTGTTTCTATTTTTTAGTCACTGACTCACCGATTTTGACTTGAGCAAGTCAACATCAATTTAAAGAAAATGTCGGGAAGGA
The DNA here is from genome assembly GCA_014822125.1 of Arbutus unedo. NCBI lineage: Eukaryota > Viridiplantae > Streptophyta > Magnoliopsida > Ericales > Ericaceae > Arbutus > Arbutus unedo. Next base: position 1,175 of record JABCMJ010035399.1, on the reverse strand, counting down.
AAATCCGTTTAGGAAACCTATTTTGTTTGAAAGCTTTTATGCTTAACACCTTTATATAACATGAATCTTATACATTGGAATGAACCGAGTCTTGTTACTGCATACTTCAGAAATCTTGTTCCATGTTGTCGACATGCACCGGTATGGAAAACTAAGCATATTGTCAAGAAAAGATGATTGTCATAAATTTTGGGACAAAACCAATGGCTTAAGAGGTGAGAAGCACAGACACTTCTACGGAGAGGCATGGCATTTGTACATGGTGTCAAATACTGACCTCGAAGACTTCTAAAAGCATGTCCGAAACTTTTCAACTTATCATAATTAAAAGTTTATAATCATAATAACAGACACTATGCAAAAACTTCAATGGCACTTCTTGTAAAACATCTCATGTGATGAAATCTCTTCATAGTAATAATGTTTTGTATTCTTCAAAAGGAACTTATGCTCTCAAAATTTGAAACCTTTACAGGAATACACTTCCAGTGTCTACAATGTCAGCAATTGCATTGCATTCTTTAGAGTGCTCGTGATTTAAATTGAATCCTTCTATTTAAGTAATAAAATGAATGTATTTTCAATTTAGTTCGCGTTCTGTTCCATATTTTTCTTTACCTTTGAATAAAGGAAACATATACACGTCATTCAATAATTTAATAAAGCTATTAATTTTTAAAGTTTCAACGCGTTGTTGTGTTATGTGTTTTTATAAGTCAACGCGTTGTCGTGTTGTAGCTTAAGATTTGGAAGACCTAATGAACACATTTTGATTTCCATGTTTGCTCATTTATAGTGAATATAAGTTCTAACATCAGCGTAAGAAGGTTATGTTAATTAGGTTACATGTACAGGTTAATCCTAATGGGCCTCGGTAACTAGAGCCCATTAGGGTTAGTATCAGAGCCGTGGTTAAGAGCATAAAATAATAAAACCCTAAATCTAGCCGTCTGCCGCCGCCTCTCGCCGCCGTCCACCGTCCGCCGCCGCCGCCGGTTATGCACTGATCGTTCCGGCGGCGTCGCGCCTCCACTGCCATCATCGGCGTTCAGATCTGCTCTTTTCCGATCTGCTGCTCGTTTCCGCTACCCTCGCCGCCGCCGCCGTCGCCGTCGCCGCCGCCGCCGCCGTTCCATCCTGGCGTCGCCTCCTCTCTCTACCGCCGCCGTCCTTTC
>JABCMJ010035393.1:0-10341 GCA_014822125.1 Arbutus unedo | reverse complement strand
GTGTCTTAGCTACAACTCTTATAAAAAAAATCTTGGCTCGAAACGAAACAAGATAAAAAGCAAACGCAAGGATAAAAGGGACAGATAAAAGTCAGTACCTTCGGTTACATTTTACTTCAGACACGAGTATCCTGAGCACATTCCAAGCTCAACCACGGACTGAGCCTCCTCAAACCCCCCCCCCCCCCCCCCCCCCAAAAAAAAAAGAAGCTTTAATCTCCAAGTATGAAAGTGCTAGTGTGCTAGTGAGGTGTGTGTATATTTATAACCAAATTCTTGTGTGCATATGAAAAGTGTGTGTATGTCTGAGGTGTAAGAAAAATGAGGGAAAAAATGAGGGTTGCTTCTAAAGCTTCCCCATTTCATGCCTCTACATTGGTTTAAATCCATTTGCATGCATTTCTATTGGTAAACATCATGCAATATATATCATGATTATGGAGTATGAGATAAGTAATTCTAGGGAAAAAGATGTGCATGATGGCCTACTCTTAGCCGTGTGAAATTTAGGTGGGACCCACCCAGTCCCGCCTCGATTGTTCATTACAAATCTGTTCAATTTTGAGCGCGAACGAACCTGGTAAATATCGATATATGTAAATAAATATATCAACGCGATCAAGAAAACATTGCAAATTCGAATGATCGAACATAATTTTCGCATCCCTCGTTGGTTAAATTAATAACGTTGTCAAATCGAAATTCAAATTAGACAAAAAAAATCATATTTTTCTTGAACTCCATTAAAATTAATAACTATAAAACTTTAAAAAAATTCAATTTTCAAATTAGTTAAATTGATTTAATTAAATCGGGATTTCCAATATGTGCGCATACTTCAGGTTTAGTTGCCCTTAGAGTATTTATAGAGAGAATTCCCAACAGTTTGCCTGAGACTTCGGCCGAGGATGCTGTGTTGTGGTATGAAAATCACAGTACCTCTGCCACGTGTCTCACGTCCGTGCGGATCAAATAGACACGTTTGCATGTCCTATAATGGTTTGGCCTCAACGTCTACTCGGGTAACTGCCAGCAACGCGGTGAATGTATTTTACGGTCCATGCCGAGTATAGAGTCCTCAGCGGTATGACCGAAAATTGGGACTTGAGAGTTTCCCTTATTGAACTAGAATGTCGACCGTGTGGATATTTGGCCAGACCCGACACATCATGCACTCTGCATTGACTGAGGCACGTCAAGTGGTCATGTCAAACCCCTCGGCCAAATGACAGTAGAACTATTCTTGGGCTTGCCTCAGCTCAAATCCAACATAAAATGAATCGAGCGTGATCATGAATCAAAAGCCCAATATACTACATATTCGGCCTACTACACCGACATGACCCCAATAATTTTATTTTCCTATCCTAAGATGAATTTATTAGTCTGAGTCTCAACTTATCATGGAAACTTTTCCATCCACTTTTCCATTATAATGATGGCTGATATATAAATTTTTTTTTATCACTTTTGGGAAAACATATGACCTTGATACCTAATTGGTTGTTTGTACCATGTACCATGCACCTCAAAAGGCAACGTACTTTTGAATTGATTATCCTCCTCCAAAAAGAAGGAAACTAGGTTTTGCAAATTTTGCTAAAAGTAGCAATGTCCCACCAAATTTTTTTCTTTTGGTTTTCACTTTTAATCCCCTTTTGCTCAATTTTCCGGTCAACGTCAACGATAACTATAACGGTTATAAATTAGCGAAATTTCTTGTCGGATTCCAATCAAATAAACTTAATGGTACTTTGAGACATAGAACTCTTCTCTCTCTCTCTCTCTCTCTTTTCAGAACATTCATCTCATGTTCTGTACTACACCAATCCGATGTCTAGCACACGTTATGACACGTGGCTGCACATTATTTTGAAAACTATTTGTACGTTTCAAATAATTTTTTACCTTAATTTTGATTCGATATTTATTAAAAGTGAAAACTACCATTATTATTTTTAATTGAGATGGCTTCTTGTGTGTAAAAAACTTCTCAATCACATAAAAATAAAGAATAACTTTATTCATCAAAGAAGAAACAACCTACCTCGTTACAGATAATAAAAATCAGTAACATATTAACTTGTTCAGTACTAACTTTTCTTCTAAGAACACAGTATGAATTAAGAAGATGATCTCTCAATTGATTGAGAGTTCACCTCGCAATACTTTTTCAGTAGTTTTATTTGTACCAAAATCTTGACAAGATTTTGATCGTGTTTTATGTACAAAAAAGTTACTAAAGTTGTTGGAGTCTAAGTTTATGGATGATTTTTAGCCAACAAAAGTCCCTCAAACTCAATCAATATTAACATATCGTGAACAATATAGGCTTGATTGATTTTCTCAAAAAAGAAAGTAGGCTTTTAGGTATTCGTTGATTAGTACACCTCCAATAATTGTAAGGGTAGGACCGAGATTGTTCTCTCTAGTTTGTTGCCGATAAAATGTCTTAGATTGACCAATCATTTGGCATGTTAATTTCACTTGCAACAAAGGGCAAACCCTCAAAAACTATATCAAAGAGGATTCTTAGGATATTGACAATGATTGCCCGAATATCATTCCCCGGAAAGTATGATAGGCACCCCCACCTAATTTACTTATTTTTTTGAACTCAAAAGCGCGACAATTGAGATTGATTTTGCCACGCGGGACAAAGACGGTGACTATATCAAATGGGATTATATCAAATGGAAAACCCTCGGGAACTATATCAAACAGGATTCTAAGAAGATTGACAATGACTGTCGAATATTACTCTTATGAAAAACATAAGAGGCACTCTCACTTACCGTATTTATTTTTTTGAACTCGAAAGCGCGACATTGAGAATGAGTTTGGCGCGCGAGACAAAGGCGACGAACGGGAAAAAGACCCGCCTGAGAGCAAGATCAAAAGAAACAAGCACCCGTCGAATAAAATGTCAAAATCCTTTGTCTCACTCTTTTTTTGGTAGGGATAATAAAGATCCTTTCATTGGTCCGGATGTCTCAAAAAGCCAGGCCCAAACATTGATTATCAAGTTCGACCCGATTAAGATTTAGGGCAGTTTCGAAAACCGGCGCTATAAATGTTCGAGAACTTTCCAGTTTATCTGTTAGGGCGTAAACGAAGTAACGAGCCGAAGAACAGGGCTTCCCTTCGTCGTGCATCAACTTCTACTATCTCTTATTCGAAGAAGAACAAGGTGCCATTATCTCTCTCTCTCTCTCTCTCTCTCTCTACATGTAATTGAACTATATTCAGAACAGAAATCGTTGCAATTTGTTCGCTGTTTTGTTTTTCTGGTTATGGCTCTTATTGATTCATTGCGTCGAATGCTGCATCGTTGGTGTTTGCAATCTGCCGCGCAGAAAGATGGATCGGTACCAAAAGGTCGAGAAACCAAGAGCGGAAACACCTATTGATGAGAATGAGATTCGGATTACAAGTCAGGGGAGGATGCGTAGCTATATCACATATGCCATGACTCTGCTTCAGGTATTCTTTTTTGTTTTTGGGTAAATTTAAGTGTATATTGACCAGAAATCAAGGACATGCAATGATGACCCTGCTTCTGATTGACTTCTGCTATAATCGCCTTGTTTTTTGATAATTAAATCGATTGACATGGTTGAATAGATATCATGCTGCTGGCAAAAAAATAAAAAATAAAAACGGCATGCCAAGTTTGGGTTTGGGGGGGGGGGGTTGTGGGGGGAGGAGGGGTGTGGGATAGCTCTCAGCAATGCTCAACTGCTGTCACGAGTTTTTTGGACTTTGACTGTCAAATTTCATCGAAAAAGACAGATCTTTAGAGGGTTATCATCTACTTTCATCAGGAGTTTTTGTGAGTTTTGGTTCACAACCTTACTCAACTGGTAGATTCTGTCCTACTACTAATATGAGGAACCATAAGTTGTATTGTTTCTTGTTTAATTCGGTGTATTTCTTGTCTTGGAGGCTTCTTCACTCTGATTTTAGTGAGTTCGGATGTATATCTAAATATTAGACATCCTTGCACCAAATTGTAGGATGTGGTGAGATTTACCCAGAATCTATGGCAACATGGTCGTTTTGCTGCCCTTTTGACATAATGTGCAGGGTATAAGAGTAATAATTGTGCTCGTATTGTTTTGGCTTGTGATGGAAACTAAGATTTAGTGTGAAAAATGATTTTTAGAACTTCCTGTCCATGTGAGATAATGAAGATATAAAATACTTGAGTTCCCACCACTTAGCACATGGGTTGTAGAGGCTTAATGTCGGATATGCGGACGTCTTCGCTGCTGAAAAAAGGAAAGGAATACCTTGCTTAAAATGTGCATTCATTTTCCATGAGGACATAAGATTTTTTGTACTACCATTTGTCGGAATCCGTGTTTCTATACATTGGCCAATTGTGTACATAGGGATGATTAAACGTGTGCCTTTACGTTACAAGTTGTCTCCTGCTCTTCTCATGGTTTCGAGGAAAGAGATTGGAAATTTAGGATGATGAAAATTGCACTTGTTTGGGGCTGGAGATGGAAATTAGGATGCTATCAAAATTGTTGGTTAGAGTTTTTGATGTCTTCATCTTATCTTGTTTTTTATTTTTTTGCAATACTTTATAGGAAAAAGGTTCGACTGAGATTGTGTTCAAGGCAATGGGCAGAGCAATCAATAAAACTGTAACAATGGTGGAGTTAATCAAGGTTTTTTCTTGTTACTGCCTTTTGTTTGTCTGTCTACATTTTCAGCAAGTGTTTCCCCTTTTGTTTTTGTATATTAGTATTCTTGTTTTCTGATGAATACTGAATTTCATCAACACGACCATCATGCAGAGGAGGATTGTTGGTCTGCATCAAATTACATCGATCTCATCCACTGATATAACTGATACATGGGAGCCCCTTGAAGAAGGCCTCCTTCCGTAAGGGTGTTCTGAACCTTATATTAGCAAGAATTTTTTTGCCTTCCAAATATTGACATAGGAATGGGTTGCTAAACCAAAGATTGCATATTAGGACAAAAATTGCATATTTGGCTTTTTCCTTAGTTTCTTACTTGGATATTTATTTGAAGGGCAGTCTGGAAACCACAAGGCATGTCTCGATGATTAAGATAACTCTCTCAAAGGAGGAGCTTGATACATCCTCTGTTGGGTGAGTTAGTAAAAGTTCTGTGGTTGTATTTGTACAGTTCTCATGCTTTTCAGTTTTCTCATTTCATGGCAAAGCAAGTTTTGAGTTATTTTCAATGAACTACTTTGCTTGCTCGGCATTCCAAGTCCTTCGTCTGTTGTGTAATTTTTTTTTAATCTTACTAGTGTTAAAATACATGCGTTGCATGTCGGCACGTACTCAGTCGTGTGCTCAGCTTTGCATAGCGTTGATCAAAAGAAGCAACAAAGGTTGTTTAAGATAAGGAAATACAGATGAGATTTTGTATTTAAATGAACGAGATTAGTAAAATTACACCGAGTTCACAACTCATTAAACAGAATTGCAATATGTGCAGACATGAAAAATTCCAACAAAATCAAGTAATTTACTGCGAGACCAACTGCTTTGTCAAACAGAAAGTGCATTTTTGGTGAACCATAAAAGGTATTCATAAACAAATGCTATTATGTAAGATTGTTGTAATCAGTCTCCACCAAGGGAATCAGACATGCCAAAATAATAGCTGTGAAATTGGAAGTAAGAGCAATACAAAGAACAAATTATGCTCTAGGACCTGGAAGATAGGTATTTGTCAACTTATTGTCTACCAAAGGAAGGAAGGAATTAAACAACTTGTAGTCTAACTCTTCTCTAAGCACTAAACATTAGTAACCTTCAAAATGGTGACTTCTTCAGTAGCACTGTTTCCGTGACTTACCTGGAAGTTCTTGAGATGATAAAAAATTAGAAAAAGAAATGAAATTAGATATTTGGAAGGCTTCAATGAAATTACTTATGTTTTAACAACCAAACGAGTAAATGAGATGGAACCTATTCTTGCTGACGAAAAAGAAAGAAACAATGACCACCAATCACCTGCGTACTATAGATTCCTCAGTGTACCCTAGGGAAAAAAAACATGATTGAAATCCCATGGTAAGTCAAATCATACTTGAGAACACCAAAATCAAACCAAAAGGTGCAAAAATGATAGTTCCTGAAAAAACCAAATTGAAACAAAATAAGAAGAAGCGCGAGCCTGATATTGCAATGGTACAAGATAGACAAAATAAATGGAGGCTCCAAATACCTATGTAGAGATATTGATTTACAATTAAGAGCTGCAAAGCAAAGAACCAATTCTTCGTGTGACTAGTTTTTTTTCTTGATAGCTGAGGTGTCCGGATGGCTTTGGGTACCCTCAATCTAATAACGACTAGTTCTCGGGGGACCAATTCCACAATCCACTTGCGGAGACTCTATTTAAAGTCAGGATTTTTGTTCTGTATAGACTGGCTCCATAAGAGTTGACATCTGAGAGATTTTGAACTTAAGATTTAGGAGGGAGCATACCTCTAAGTCGGTTCGTGTGCGTAGTTGCATGATTTGTAATGATTACTAGAGGTTTTTTTTATTTGAGTTTTTTCATTAATTTTTCCTCCCATTAGTAAACCAACATAAAAAATGGAAGGTTCACCAATAGAACAAATTAAGCAAGGAAACTTTAAAATGTAGTTTTAACATAAAGCAAAACCCTAGGATACAAAAAGGAAACCTAAGAATGAGTTGATACGAATCTAGTCTTAACTACAATAACTGGTGTCTCTGCGAGCACTTAGACAAACATTCTCAAAAAATATACCATTACATATCAATTATTGGAAAAGGCTCAATTTTTTGCTCTATAGCATGGGTTTGTAACCTAGAATTGTGAAGAGCCTTAAAGGGCCCTCCCCATAAAAATCACTTACCCTGTGTGGATCTTCTGAATCAATATTCAAGACAATCCATCTCACTAGAGATATTAAAACCACAGCTTGAAGAGCTAAAAAAAATTAGAAACAAATGAAAGCCACAAATTAAACCTTACCGACCTAGGAAACTTTCCGTTGGAATTGATTTATGATAAATACCAAAAATGTCTCAGTTATATGGATATTTTGTGTGAGATATGCCTAGATACACCTTTCCGTTTGTTGATCATTAGGGTGCCAAAGCACTCTACTTAAAAACCTAATGGAAACCGCCGAGAGAGGGAGAGAGAGGCAGGTACCTGTTCAATTCAAGATTTTGGCTATTCTTTTGTTGATCGAACTATATATGATTCTGGTTCAGATTCTTGCGTAGTCCTTTTGTAGAGAAGAGAGAGAAAATGAGTAAGGAAGGTGGGAGGAAGATTTAGAAAGCACAATTGTTTCCTTAATTTTTGGTAAAGTGAAGAAAAATAATAGGAGTGGGTGAGTAATGGAAGGAAAGGGATTCAAAAGGCACAATTTCCTCCTTGTTCTGGGAAAGTGATGGAAAAGGACAGAGTAAGTGAGTGAAAAAAGAAAAAAGGTTGATGGGATGCAATTTATAAATTCTTATGGTTTAAAGTCTAAAATATCCCTACATAACTCTTCTAAAAACATGATTTGAAGTCTAAAATATGGCTACTATCCCTACATTTTACATAGCAATCCTCTTCTTTAAATGCAAAGTCATCCGGTGAATAGTAAAACTACTTTTCTATTTCCTTTACTCATAGTGTATGGATAATGAGTTTCATGAATCTAAAGTCATGATCAATCCTCTTTGTTTAAATCACATTATCTCAGATTTCTTGAAATTCAAGGTTTTGATGATCCGTCTGATGTCAAAATCGCATAGCTTTACATAGGTGGAAAGAAGGTTGTATCTTTGTGATCTCACAAATGTCCAACAGTTGGTTTTCTACCAATTTGTTTAACCTTTTCTGTTAAGCAAATCAATGTTGGACTTATGAGTTGAGAATGAATGGTGGCAACACTTTTTTTCTTTCTTATTGCGAGTTGATGTTTTGATATGATTTTTATGAAAAAATGTGATTCAATTCAGAAATCTTTGGCTAATCAATTCCTACCTACTGCAGGTACCAGCCTCCACTACCAGCTGACCAGGTCAAGGCATTGCCCGAATTTGACTACGAAGGAGGTAGTGCCAATTCAAAAGTGATATAACTGTTTTTGGAAATTGTTAGTGTGGGCATTGATTTTCACATTTTTATCATGCAGAAGGATCACCTACTGGTCGTGGAAGGGGCCGTAGTGGTAGAGGGAGGGGAAGGTCTAGAGCCCCATATGGTATGTGATTGGATAAGTTCTTTTCGTTTTCATACAGTTTTAGGTCACTCTTGACTTGTGGCTGCAAAAGATTTTTGCAAAATTGGCTGTGTTTCTGGCTCCTCCTGAACTGATTTGAACTTCAGTTTCTCGGTCATTCTTGTATGGTATTTGGAGTTTAATAATCTTGGCATAGCTAATTTTAGCCTTGTTTGAGCTTGATGGCGTTCATAACTGCATGTTAGTATGAGGAGCAACCTTTTTAATGCCTTTGACATGAGAGTTGTTGGTTTCATTTGTGGGTCCATGATATTTTTTAAACTGGAATTGCATCTCATTTCAGGGAATGGATATCCAACCTCTGAGTATGAGGATGGAGGCTGGGATAGGAATCAAGGCTATGGAAGGGGCTGGGGTCGAGGAAGAGGTCGTAACTTCCGTGGCCGTGGAAGAGGAGGATACAACGGTCCCCAGGTTGATACGCAGCAAGATGCAAGAGGTTACAACCAAGAAGCTCCTGCTCAAGGCCGTGGTATTACTTCATATAATTGCTCTGTTTTCTGCTTTAACTCAATGATGTGCATTTAGGTTTTGTGCCCTATTTGTAGAGCGACTCTCCATAACGGTGCAGGTTTAGAGGGGATATGAGGTTGCTTGATTACTCGTCAAACCCGTACTAAGTTGAATGATTGGGTTCTGGTCCCCCTTTCGTGTTGGCTAAAGCTAAAGCTAAAGTGTGAAACCCCGGACTGACCTCAATTTTGTTCATAAAAATATAGGTATAGTTATTTGACTTATTCCATATTTATTGGAAAGATGTAGTAAACTAAGAAATGGGTGGAATGTGATGGCAGGTAGTTTCTTTATTCGACATTGTATTTGTCTTTTTAATCCCGAGCAAAAAAGGAAAAAGAAATGATGACCTTTGTGCTTTTTGAGAGGGAGAAGTACCAGGAGTTAACCCTTAATTAGGAAATCATTGCTTTGAAGTGAGCAGCAGGGGGTTGAATGTGTTTAATATCCCATCGAGTAAAGGAATGTCCTACTTTAGGAAGAAATCCAGCCATAGAGCCCGTCTCTTAAACCCACATAAATAGAGGAATTACTCTTCTACCCATAGAATTTGTATTCTTATCCTTCTTACTCTTTCGAAAGATCCTCTTCCAAGGGCCCGCAAAGCATGACAATAGCGATACCCTGCATGACTGCTAGAAAGGAGAAAGAAATGACCTTGATCAAGTGTAGGGGTGGGAATGAGACATGGGGGTTATCTACGAAGCATTTGAATTTCCCCTCTCCATTGGAGTAGTGTAAGGGTCTTGGGGGATTTTCTTTTTTCCTTTCAACATAGAGTTGGAACTTAGCTGTTGTAGGAGGAAATGGTGTTAAATGGTGACATTTACTCATTGTTGCTTCTTTGTTTTTTTCCTCATAGGTCGTGGCCGTGGTAGGGGATATGGAATTCGCGGAAGGGGCCGTGGTTTTAGATCTAACGGGCCTACTAATTATGCAGCTGCTGGAGGTGCGTAACCACCGCGGGTCTCGTTTGGATGCAATGCAGGGTTTCTGCTTCATGATGTGTTTGGATGCCTGGTCCATATCTATCTGTATTTATCTTTTTTAAATTTCTTACTAATTTTACTTGTAGGAAGGACTAATTTTCCGTCTTTGGAACGGCCAATTTGGTCATTTGAATTTTCCTAGAGGTCGGAGAATTTGGAGAAAATTCTAATCAACTGTTTACTGTCAACTGTTCTTAGTTCATTGAGCAGCACATTCTTTTATTTATCTTGTTTGATAAAGTTTCCAAATTTTGTGTTATTGTCAAGGTCCATCTGTGTTACATCAGCGCATACGAGTTCATCGTGTAATCTTGGTCTAATTTTTACTCACAATTGATCATCGGACAGTCGATTTGTCCATGCGACCACATTCATTGGGGGGGGGGGGGGGTGAGATTTTTCCATTTGAATTATGTGATGCTTGTTGACATATAGGTTAAGACGTGTGAGAGATTTTCCTTCAGTTCTAGTCAAGTATGGCGGGCGATGACAACGAAATTTGAGTGAGGATGGATTTTCTGCACTGATGTTTGACTAAGAAGGGTTGTTTTCTCCGGATGTCTATAACAC
>JABCMJ010035374.1:0-12387 GCA_014822125.1 Arbutus unedo | reverse complement strand
CAAAGCCTGACCAGATGGTTCCACACCCCTTTTTCACTTCCCTCTACACCTCAAACATATCTAGATACTCAATTTACATCGTACACTCCAGTATGGATCAATTTACGACCCTTTTATCGTATAAATTTACGAAAATTTCCGGGTCCTTACAGACCTATTCCATTAAAACTGTTAAAATGATGGACCCTCACTAATAAATTAAATTAGTTTGTTCTTAATGGGCTAAATCAGCTCATATTTGTCTTTTTAACTAATTTTTAATGTGTGTGTATGTATATGTATATGTGTGTGTGTGTACACACACACATACATACGTATACGTACATATATATTTATATAGGTGTGTGTGGGTGTGTATTTATGTAGGTGCGTAGCTATATATATTTATAGAGACGTGTGTCTATTTATACGTATATGTACAAGCACACATGTGTGTGTGTATTTTTTAAAATATAGGCACACATGTTACCTTCTCTTTTTTTCCTTTCGACTCTCAATCATCATCATCTGCCTTCCATAGATGTTGTTTCACCATTCTACCATCTCCTAATACTCCATCATGCCTTGCCAAACATCATTCCCATTAGCTGTTTTCCTTTACCATGGCCTCTGACACTCGATCTTCCATTCTCCTCTCGTTCATACATCACCAACGTGGAATTAACCCATTTATGGCTTCTTTCTCACTCCTTCAAACATCACCAACGTGGAATCATGCCATTTATGGCCTTCTTCTCACTCAAATTCCAATAAAAACTCATTTACCTCTCCATTAGGGATGACAACGAGGTGGACCGGGGGTCGATATTACTGTCCCTGCCTCCGATCTCCGACTTTGTATCCGATCTCAATCCCCACCCCAATCCCTAAATGAGAATTATTTTTGCCCTCCACCCCCACCCCGAACGGGGAATGGAGATCTCCGAAAATAAAAAAAAACTAATTTTTTATTTAAAAAAATTGAATTATGAATTATCAAAATTTTGGAATGACTTCCATTTTCATAAAAAAAAAACACAATAAAAGAGAATATACATAAATATGCATACTCTTAAGTAAAAGTCTTATAAAATATTAAAAAACAATAATCATAACTAATTAAAATGTAGAGTTAAACTTAACACAGCATTCTTCTATAAGTTTCAATTCATAATAACAAGAAAAAGAATCATTCAAGAACATTGTCATTGAACCCTTCAAAATTATTGACATGTTGCATTCTTCCATCAATTCAAAAACATGATCTTCTTATCTTTTTCTTACAAACCTGTTACGTAAAAGAAAAAAAATCATAACTAGAAAGAATACTCTTTTCCATCATTAAACTTTCATATACAAATAGATGATATCATGGACGTTCGCGAATAGTTGTGCAAAAAAATTGCATAAAAGTGCAGTTGATGACATCATGAATGTTAAAAAAGAACAATGACAATTATATCACAAAGTGCCGCTGCCGAGATAATTGTCCACTGAGTCTTTCATCAACTACTCCTCAATTATTTTGACTCGCCAAACCTAAACTGCTTGTCTTAATCCAACAAAAATGTCCACTAAGTCTTCCATGCACAGAAAAATTATAAAGTAGATAAGTGTTTTATTTGTAATTAGGAAAGTAAGACAATCAGTTGATCACTATCAAACTTAAACTCTTACCCAATTAGTCATCAACCCTAGTTATATCCGACATACAATTATCATTCACGTCGTCGTCATTGATGGTTGGAAAATTGGTTCCCGGCTCACTTAAAAATATAAAAGAATATGTATTTGTCATAGAGTATAAAAACTAATAGTGACAATTTGTAGAAAACGTAAAAAAAGATTTCTCCATTTTCAACAGCCAACAATCAACTTTGGGCACACATTAATGCTTCCAAAGTCATGGGATGAAGTCTATTTTGATTTAGAGAAACAACTCTGCTACTAGTGTTGAAAGAAGATTTTGATGCAACAGTAGATACAAGTATAGCCAATACATCCCTAGCTATGACCTGTAAAGTAGGGTATTTTAAACCATTGAATTTCCATCATGCCAATATGTCAAAATCATCACATCCAGGTAACACATCTTCCTCTAAATAATGATTCAACTCCGATTTTACATGAAATGTCTTATCTTTCTTTTGTTCATGAACGAATAAATCATAATCAAAGAAAACATCACCACCGATTGAAGTAGAAAATGTCTTGTTTGAACTTTAACCACCATTTTTGTTCTTTTTTTCTTAGTAAACCATAAGCAAGTCATAACAATGTATTCGAATATTCTCAACCATATCAAACGCACTCCCACCATAGATTTTGATAAAATGGTACTCTATCAAGGTCATCCTAAACCTCGGGTGCAACATAGCTATACGTCCAAATTTTCTTGAATATTATTCTAGTAATTATCAAAAATCGTAATCATGTTGAAGGCCATTGCCACCACTACATCAATCTCACACTCGATCTACTGATGTAACCGAAGTTTAATTTGACACACATTGACAAAAAATATATTGGAAGTTGGGTACTTATTTTCACTAAATAACTCAGCAACCTCGTAAAAAACTTTCAATCTCTCACGCATATCAGAAGCAAAGTCCCAATAATCCTCACTTGAAAAATACTTATAATGGGAATCTTTGAGTTTCAAACTATCAAAAAGCTATCTTATATTCAACGGAAACTTTAAGCATTAAAAATTTTGAATTCCACCTTGTATGACAACCAAGTGATAGTTTTTTGCCATGTGTAATACCCACCCGTCGGACAACATCTTCAAAGTTTTTTTCTCTCTTTGGTGTTAATGTCCAAGCAACACTTTCTCTCACATTTTCAATTGAAGTCCTAATTACATCTAAACCATCTCTCTTAATTAAGTTCATAATACGAGCAGCACATCGTACATAAAATAGATTCTTACATCACGTATGATCACTTCCAAATTTCTCTGAGAGAAGAGCTACCGTTGCACCATTTGTAGTGGCATTATCAACAATCAAAGTTGACAATTTCCTATCAATATTCCACTCTAAACTTGTATCCATCAACGCTTCGCATAGTACTTCGGGAGTGCATGGGCATGGCACATATACAAACCAAATAGATCAACTTTTGTAATTATTCTATTTGCAAACAATACTAAAATTAACAAAAAGTATTCTTCAAAAAAGTGTGCTATAAGATTAACAAACTAGTCTTGAAAAAGTATATTATAATGGGGTTTTGCAACTTCCAAGATTCATCAATGAAGTGTGTTGTGATAACCATATATCCTCTTTTTGGTTGTTAGATATCCACATGTCGGTTCTCAAAGAAATTCTACTTCGATTTCTTTCCATAACCATCATTGTCTTTGTGCTCTCAACATCGTATATTTTCAAAATATCCCTCTTAATGGTGTTACGAGAAACCATATGAAAGAAATGTTGAAGATCATGAGAGTATCTCTTAAACTCAACATGTTCTTATTCAAGCATAATTATCGAGTATTCATGCATAATTATCATACAAACTAATTGTTTCCTAGCTTCTTCTTGATTGAAGGTATAAGCTTCACAAATTTTCACTTTTGCATTTCCACGAAAAAACTAGATGTTAGAAACTTTTGCTTTGAATTAACCAATTTTCTCTTCATACAAGAGCTAAAGTGATCTTTCAAGTGTGTTGTCCCACTCTTACCATCCCCAACAAGATTTTTTTAATAGCAAATAGTAATAATTCCATTTGAGATTAATTGTCTAATGGTGTTATGTCTTTGACGAATATGTTGAGACTTGCGATTATGCATCTTACTATGTGCTCTGTGAATTGCTGATTGACTGTGCAGCGTATGCAAATTCTTGGCACCGGGTTAGGCTAGTTTGGAACATCTTCCAAAAAGTGACAAGGCCATTAAACTTCTTCACCAGCCTTATCCATTGCGATAAACTCGGACTCCATTGTTGACCGCGCAATGCAAGTTTGTTTGATTGATTTCCGAGACACAACCGCACCACCCAGTGTGAATATATATCCACTATTGGATTTCAAGTCATCGGCATTAGATATCCAGTTTTCGTCACTGTATCCTTCTAGTGCTACTGGATATCTTGAACAGTGCAATCCATAATCGGAGTTGTACCTCAAGTACCTCAGCACTCTGATTATTGTCCTCTAGTGATCCTTCCTTGGATTACTAGTGTACCTACTCAATTTTGCTGATTGAGTAGGCTATATCTGGCCTTGTACAATTCATTAGATACATAAGACTACCTATAATTCAAGAGTATTTTAGTTGATAGAAACTCTCACCATGATACTTGTATAGATGTAATGCTGAATCTATTGGTGCTTTGAATATACTGTCGCCACAGCTGTTGACCTTTCAAGTATTTTCTCAATGTAATACTTTCGAGGCAAGACGATACCATCGGACCTTCTAGAAATCTTAATTCCTAGTATAATGTCTACTACACCCAAATCCTGAATGTCAAACCTCATGTTCAACATTTTCTTAGGAGTAGGGATCACCGCCTTAGCTGAACAACCTCACACTTTTAAGAATTTGTAGAAAGGCTTGTGACCTTTCCACAATTCACAAGGTATCTCATTAGTTTTCTTGTGTGGGATCTTGTTCATGATATAATTTGCCGAAACAATAGCTTGCCTCCACAAGTTGCAACAAGACATTTATCATTTCTTTTAAAGTTCTATTCTTTTGTTTAGCAATTTCATTTTGTTGGGGTGAATGTGGAGCAGTAGTTTTGTGAATAATCTCATGTTAAGCACAGAATTCACCAAATGGTTGTCCCCTCTATCACTTCTTACTATTTCGATTTTCTTGCCAAGTTGATTTTTGACTTCACTCTTGTAGTGGATAAATTTGTCTAAGGCTCTGTCCTCGCTCTTAAGCAAATACACATAAAAATAACATCTACAGTAATCAATAAAAGTAACGAAGTACTTTTTACCACCTCTAGTATGAATAAATTCTAAATCACACAAATCTGCGTGGATTAATGCTAGAGGCTCAGTGCTTCTTTCCACTTTTTGAAAGAATTTCTTGTCACTTTTGCCTCTACACATGTATAACATTTATTTTCTAAATTTATGTAACATTATGTAGATGATCCATGTTAACTAATCTACACATAGGGCCAAAGTAAACATGTCCTAATCTGTCATGCCATAAATTAGAAAACTCAAGAAAATAAGCAAAAGATGTGTTATTCTTATTAAAAACCCAGAGAAGTCGAAACCTTAGTGAGTACATTCAACTTAAACATGTCATTGTACATGTACCCCCTACCCACATACACTTCATTCTTCGACAACACTACCTTGTCATTCTCAAAGACCATATGAAAGCTATTCTTATTCAAAAGTGAGTCAGATATCAAATTCTTGTGAATGTTTGGCTCATGTAACACATCATTCAGAGTAAATGCTTTGCCAGAAGTCATTTTTAGAACCACCTTCCCTTGTCCTTCAACTTTGGAACTCGAAAATTTTTCTATGAATAGTTGTTCTCCAGATTCTACCTGTTGATAGACGGTGAAAATTTTTCTATTCGAGAACACATGTCGCATGGCTCTTGTGTCCACCCACCCCTCCTTGGGATTTGAGCCACCATGCTGATTTTTGACATTACGGTCGTAGGCTCAGTTTTGAAATGTCACAAATGAGAGTCTCTACCTTAGTCATGTTGGCTTGCGCTGACATTTTGTTGGAGTTTTCTTACTTGCTTTGACACTCCACGCGCTTGATGTCCATGTTTGTCGTAGACAAAGCATTTTTCATCAAATTTAGGCTTCTTACTAACACCACCTTTAGGGCCTAGATGCGAACTTTTGTCAGGTTTCTTTTTTTTTTTTTTTATACTCCAAGCCTTTTTGCCTTGTTCCACCAAATTTGACTTGGCAGCAAAGTGATGACCTTCCTTCTTCTCAGAATTAAGGTTGTCTGACTCGATGCTTAAATGTACAACCAAATCTTCCAGGTATCTTTGCGTTTATGCTTGAGATAGTTCTTGAAATTAATTCTTCGAATGTGGCGGCAATTCCAGATGATAGATGTCACTGGGAATGATTCACTCAAAACCATCCATTTTGCATGAATCTCATTTAGAATAACCTAGAGTTCTTGAACTTGAATCATCACAGACTTTGAATCTACCATTTTGTAGTCCAGGAACTAGCCGACAACGAACTTTTTTATTCCGACATCTTCTATTTTGTACTTTCTATCTATGAAAATCCAGAGTTCTTTAGCAGTCTTGACCGTACAATACACGTTGTGCAATGTGTTGTCCAATCCATTGAGAATGTAGTTCCTACACAAAAAGAATATAAACTTTGGTAATTAATTCTAAAATCGATACTAGAAAAAATTAATTCAACGAGTTTAGTTATTCTCATTTGATTAAAAATGTTAACAAAAGAACAATAATTTTGTCTTATTTAAAAACATAAAATACTGACTTCCGTGAAGATTTTGTATTTCCCTTAAAGACTATCACAACCCATCCCAAAAACACATGTGTCACGACTATCCAATGGAGTTTAATCCATCAAGGCCTTAATTTATAAAACTAGTTTAGGAATTTCCGTAATATCATAGTGCAATATTTAAAAGAAAGTGCAGAATAACATTAGAAATACCCCAAAGTGATAGTAATTAATAAACTAACTATTACATCATCCATAATAGAATCCCCGACTCGGCCACAGGCGGCTCGTCCGGGTATCAAAAGTACAATAACATAAGTTTAAAATGGAAAGTATATTCCTAATAACATGAAATGTAACAACTTGACGAGGTTACAAAATCAAGCAGCGCCCTCATCTCCAAAAGCACCTGTAGTTGTAATCAACAACAACTCTTAAGTACTAGGCTAGTGCGAATTTTGTTATAATAGTGTTTATCATGTTTCATGCATAATATGACTTTTCTTGTATGCACGCATTGTAAAACAGTTTAAAATCTACAAATATGTCAAGTGGTCAATGACATTTGCAAGGAATCATAAATCCTTTTTCGAAGCCCAGCTTCTCATTTCAGGTTCCGAGTGAATTTCTACTTCTAGGAACAATTCCCATTTAGGATAATATTCAGTTGTTTTGTTCAACGGTCACCAAATATACGGAGCTACCCAATCTGATGTAAAATTGGCATGACGTCATCTGGCGGATCTATCGGTTGTCGATCCTTCAACCTTATTTCATTCACCCCACCACATTTCTTATCCCCTGGCGGTCGGGACACCGTATGAACATTTAATTGATAATTTCCTCGATAATTTATAAAAATAAATCTGAATGCCATAGAAATATTATTTGCCAACCACATTTCTAATAAACATGTCAAGTTTGCCAACTTTCCAATTATGCCAATTTCCATAATCTAATAACATGTCAAGTTTGCCAACTTCTCAATTAAGAAAATTTTCATAATTCATGCAATTTTCATAATTTCAATAAATATCTCAATATTTCTTGATTTCAATACAAGTAACATAGACATCAAAAACCATACAATTTTTGCCAAATAACAATAAATACGTATTCTTCTAAAATTTGGTAAATAAAGGCATAACAAAACTCACCTTGATAGCCGTTCACCCGAAAGCTCTCGTACCTTCCTACGCGTCACCAACCTCGGGATCTAGCTTAAGGGTTATAGGACTTAGCATGATAGTAATCTAAGTTTTAAAAAAACGTTGAATATTCTGATGGTTTATTGGACTCGTGTCAAAACGATGTTCGATATGTCTGAGGGTTGCGCTGTCTAATCTTTTTCCAAGTGTTCAGCTAAGGTACTATTTTTAAGGTTCGAGCGATGAGTCTCGGTCTACCACTGAGTCTCAGGTTGGCCCTAAATGTGGTTTGGTCCGATCGAAAGTTAAGTTTTAAAAAAAAAAAATTCGTTTCGAAACTCGAGAAATGTTCATACGTGATCAACCCAAACCAAATCTACTAAGTTTGTGTCAAAACTGACCCGAACAAGGGCTGCTCGAGCAGGAGCTGCTCAAACCAGGGGCTGCCCGAACAAGGGCTACCAAAATTGTCCGAATAAGGACTACCAAAACTGCCCAAATAGGGTCTGTCCAAACAAGGGCTGCCCGAGCAGAGGCTGCTGGAACTACCCAAAGCTGGATAGTGTAAACTATCCAGAAGTTGCGTTTCAAACAACTGAGAATTCAGCTGTGTTCAACAGTAAGTTTCTCCCATTCTCGAGCCCTCCGAGCCTCGGGTCCAACATGCATGCGTGCTAAAATGTGTCGTCTACAACCCCTAATAATTATTTTCGTAGAAATGTTATAGAATAAAAACTCTAAGTGATTAAACAAGGTATACTACTGGTAAAAACTAAGCAGGGTACTTTTTCCCATTCAAATGGCCAAAACTTTGTATTTTTCAACATAACAACCTCGGGTTTGAACATGTATGAGTAGTATGGTGTCTTAGCTACAAATATTATTAAAAGCTTGACCTGAAACAAAATGAGATAAAACCAAAATGCATTCTAATACAAGGTGTACAAAAGGAACTAAAGTAAATCGATACCTTCGATTGTGTTTTGGTTCGGGTTCGAGTATTCTGAGCACATCCCGAGACTGACCGAGTCTGATTCAAGCCTCCTCTAACTCTCTCTTGCTAGTATGGTTTATCATCTCTCTCTCTCTCTCTCTCTCTCTCTCTCTCTCTCTCTAAAAATGCTCTAAAACTCAAAGTATGAAAATGCTAGTGTGCTTGTAGAGGTGTGTTTACTTATAACCAAAATCTTGTATGCATATGAAAAGTGTGTGTGTGTGTCTCAAATATGCCGTGTAAAAGAAGTGGGGAAGCAAAGCTTGCTTTCCAAGTCTCCAAATGCATGCATTTTCATTGGTCTACACTTATTATACATGTGTTTAATTTGGTTTTCCAAATGCATGCGTGATTAAAATCTTAGTGTATAATATAAGTAAGCTCAAGGAAAATATAGCCATGATGGCCTAAACACTCCCCTAGCCATGTAAAAATTTAGGTGGGGTCTACCTGGTCCCGACTCGACTGTTCAGTACAAAATCTGATCAATTTCGATCGCAGACAAATCTTGTAAAATCAATGTATATAAATATATATATCAACGCGATCGAAAACATTGTAAATTCAATAATCTCGAGTGATCAGACTTCATTCTTGTGTCCCTCATTTGTTAAAATTTATAATGTAAAGTCACATTACTGATATCTATGTAAAGATTCAATTTAGACAAAATTTATTTATTTACTTATTTTTTTCTTGAACACCATAAAATTGATAACTACAAAACTAAAAAAAAAACACTTCAAATTTCCAAATTAGTTAAATTGATTTAATTAAATCGGGGTTTCACAAAGACAGCAGTACAAAAGGTGACCAAATGTAGAAAGACAAATCAAAGTACTGTTTGTCATTTATTTTTATTTTTATTTTTTTCAAATTCCAATAGTTTACTTTCTAGTTGTCTTCAAACAATTAATATAATTATAAAGAACGGTTCATATAAGAGAGGCCGACGTGAATTTTGTTGTTTAAGAACAGTCAATTGGGTGTTTTGTGACCAAAAGAGGAATTAAGGACTCGGACTTTCAGAAGGAATGACTACATCACAGGAGATCATTATTATGAATCTTATGGTGGGTGATAAAACTCTCACTACCCCTTTCTTTGTGATTAATTCATGGTCGACTTGTAATCTATTGATAAGGAGGGACTGGATCCATGCTTGCCTATCAATCCCTTCTATCTTACATTAGTGCCTGATTTTCTAGATTGGCAATGACATGGAAGTTGTTTGGGCTAATAGAAGGCCGTTTTTGGCCTCTGATAATCACAGAGAGGCCAAATGGTACGATGAAGAAATCGTCTTGGTGAAAGTCATGGGAACAGACAAAACAGGACGACCTAAGGCTATTGGAGTCGCCAGGGCTATCTGGAGATTGTGTCCAGGACTATTTGTACCTTTGGATGGAGCATTTGATCGGTGAGTCGCCATAGGAGTCGGGGGGTTTAGGTCACAGAAAGATAATAGCTGGAAGAGGTTGCAGAGAGAAGGAAAAGAAGGAGAGAAAGTCAAAACAAATAAGCCCGAAACCCTAAGGTAACACATAAAGAGTTCTTGAAAGAGGTGATGACGACCGAGTCATTATGACCTGATAGGAGTCTAATAAAAAAAAAGTGGCTGTCATGAATGGATAAACGTGTGGAATTTTTCAAAGTTTAAACTTTAACTTTTCTACTAAATTAATTAAAGAGTTTGAGGGGGTCAGTGTTGTGACCAAAGAAGGAATTAAGGATGGGAAATGTATATTTCAGCCCAGCCTTGACTAAGTAAAAGGTATGGGGTCCAAGGAAAGTTAGTTCCTGACATTATGGAACACATTTGGAAATAAGAAATAGACTAGTAAGTGTTGCGAGTGGAGCAGACAAGTGGCGATCAAGGAGTGTTTGATGCATGAGTGGATCAAGTTGAGGAGCTAAGAAAGAGGAATTTGTTGGCAACAGCTAGTGGGGAACATAAAAGTCTATAAATACAAGGTCAGACCGCATGGAGTAGAGGTTTAGCACCAACCAACATTTACACATATAACTATTAAGCTTTTATAAATTCCAAGTTATTCAACTTTTATCATTTCATTTGCTTTCAATGAGTTAATGTTTTAATTTGTTTTGAGTATCATATCTACCTTATTGAAGTAAAAGAACCTTCGTGGTTGAATTTAATCGTTTTTTCAATTATCCAATATAATTCTAGTCTGTTTAATTTCGTATTTAACTTAGCTAATCTTTACTTGAAATTAGAAGTCCTCTTATTTGAGGCGAAACCCGAACCAACTCATTCTCAGCTTTCCTTAGGCTGTACACAATGCCCAAGGAGGTCGGATATGTGGAGCAAATTCTTCATCACTTGGAGCAATCTTAGCTCCTGGCACAGTCTCGCTCTCACGTCCTAATACTTGTCAACTATTGTAAGTGTATGTTTCTTTTATTGCACATGTGTGATTCTAAAGAGCAATAGGGTGCCAATTTATACATGCACCATTACAATCATTACCCCAAGAGATAAAAATACCGCTTGACAAACGTTGGTGCAAAAAATAATATTATAATATTCTAATGAATGACTGTGCTTTGACAACACTAAATGCCAAAGAAAAAAATTATACTAATGCATCTATTTCTCTACTAAAAAGGAACTGTTGAAAACAAGTTTTGAAAAGAAAATTGACAAACTGGAAATAAGGACTATACATGTTTTATCCAGAATGTATGAAAACCAAGGCTTAAGACCAATCCTATACTGCAGTGAAACTGTAAAGAAATTATATTTTAAGAATTAGTAAATAAACAATTGAGTTTCACAATCACTAGTGTAGGAAGTACTTTTTGTGTTCGGAAAACTAAAATGCCTTTACTGTTTTATTTTTTTTCCTTTTTGAAATTTTATATAATTGATATTTTGCTTTAAGGGAAGATTTTTTGTTTGGTTCATTACGTCAAGATCAATAGAGAGGGTAATTGGGCCAAGTCCAACACACATTAAAAAAAATGTATACATAATCCTATCATAATATAATGCATTTAAAAAAATAGTGCAATTAAAATAAACACAAAATCAAGTTTAGAAATTTAGAATCAAATTTTAAACTTTTACTTTTTGTTGAATTTAAAAATTTCATGTCCTCACTAGAAGATATTGACTGTTAGAAATCGCACACCAGTAGGAATTTTTTTGAACACAGAATCAAAAATAGTAATTCTATAAGAACGAGAAAATAGAAACTTACAAGATCAAACGCAGGGTTCCGAAATTTGACAATCGAGGCTAATATTTGATACTATATGCTTAAAACAAAATTGCCCCATACATTAGTGCCAATGGTTTTGCGGACAAATACTTCTCAGGATACAACGATTATCGAACGGTAAAAGTCGCACTTTAATCTACTCAACAACCGAATCGAAATTGTATAGAACTCCGAAAAAATGTAAAAATAAATTATGTAATTTGTGCACTAGAATGCTATGATTTTTTCAATTAGTAAATGGGGGGGGGGGGGGGGGGGGGGTTGGAGGGTCATGGGTAGCTCATTGGAGGGACATAATGACTATTCAAATAACCACTTTACACGTACCGTCATAACCTTTGAGATAAAATCTCTTTCCCTTCCTACTTTAGGCCCAAGCGCAAAATGTATTAAACAAACGCATAAAGAAAAAATTCATCTGGGCTTAGCTCAAATCTAAAAGGTTTTGTGTCATTGTTTGGTCACAATTTCTTATTCACCCTTTAAATGTTTGTGAACATTTTTTCCAACACTAACTACCGAAGTTTAGGTTAAACGGATTCGAAAGATCTAGCTTGCTTTCTTATTTGACAAATTCTCTCTTA
>JABCMJ010035361.1:0-20074 GCA_014822125.1 Arbutus unedo | reverse complement strand
TTTTTTTGAAAATAATGAAAACTGTTTTTGATTTTTTGAAAGTAAAAGTGTTACCAAACATGTTTTTTTTCCAAAAAACAGAAAATTCAGAAAATAAAAACAGAAAATAGGAAACAGGAATGGTTACCAAACATGGGCTATAATTTGCAATTTGAGTCAAATGAAAATAACGTTTTAGTGAATATAAGTAAATATTATGTTTATGTTAAGTACTAGAACAAATTTGAGTTTCCATATTCTAGTATCTTATCTTATATTACTTCATATTATCTATTTAATTGTTTAGCATCTTTCACTTTTGTGTCTTTCAAGATTCATATGCTTAAAAGGATCTATCCTAATTGGGAACGAACTCCTTTCTCAATCGGAGCAAGGTTCCTAACAGAGTCTAACTTAGGAGTGCAGGAGCGAGGTTCTAAGGTAAATTGGCCACCCCGACAGGAAGTTCCTGCTACTAAGATCTATCTATCCATATAAATAAGAATTATTTATATATAGATCAATTTGAAGTGTTGTGTGCACCCCAACGTGATAGCCCACCTTGCTGAAAAATCTAAATCTCAAGATATGGCACCTGAGAGAATTGAAATTCTCACATAACATTTAGTTAAAAGGGTAGATTTGACCCTGTTCAACTATGCTTGTTTATCACTAAACCACCTTAAACAATAAAAACTTACAACTTACGCCCTTCAATTGCAAATAATTGTTGACCATTGAACACCGCTAACGAAAATATGCATTAAGTAATGTTATTACATTTTACCCCCTTAAAACTGTCAGAATTTTTCACTTACCCACCTTAAAGTATAAAACCAACAACTTATCCCCTTTCTTTGGCTTCACACATCTCCACTTTAGATATAAACCCTTGGATTTGCAGCTTTTGATTTTCAATCATTCTTGTCAAGTCTTCTGTGCTACTTCTCAAATCATTGTGTTCTGCTTTCAAATTCTTATTTTTCTTGATAACTTTTCATACTATTTGCCTCTTATAGATTGGGGATTCATCCAAACAAAAAAAAAAAAAAATTGTGCGTGTTCTCTATCTAGATTAGACACTCTAATATAAATACCCTGAAAAGTGGAATTGAACTCAACTTATAGTTCAAACATCTGAAGCATCCTTTTTAAATTTGTTATCAGTTGAGAATGTTCTTAGTAGCATTATTAAATTGCAATTGATCATAGTATGTTGGGGCTAGATTGGTAGCTCGAAGTCGAAAGCTATTAGTTTTACTGTGAAAAAAAAAAGAGGGATCAACTTTGACTGGACCACTGATCATATACATAAAAACAAGGACTTGAGAAGGAACGATGAAGAGTTGACAAGAAGGGTAAGTCAAAAACTGCGAATCCAAAGGTTGAGGTTCCAAGTGGAGATGTGTGAAGTCAAGAAACGGGATAAGTTGTAAGGTTTTATAGTTTAAGGTGGTTAAATGAAAAACTTTAATAGTTGAGGGGTAAAATGTAACAACTCCTTATTTTTTATATGTTTTCTGTCAACGGCATAAGGGATTTAGCAATTACTGGTAGTTCAAGGCATAAGTTTAAGGTTTTATAGTTCAAGGGGGTTAAGTGATAAACCGTGATAGTTGAAAGCAAGGTTCTGAATACCGGATCAGCTTGAGTACCGGTTTTTCCATTGGCACGATACGTACCAGTACCAGTCATGTACCGGGTACCGTATCGAATTTACCGCAACTATCAATATATATGTAAATCATAGAGAGAAAGCCCAAAAAAATTAATTTTTTTCGCAACTCTTAAAAAAAAAAATCCGGTACCGGCCAATATGGCTGGTATTAGCCGGTACGGGCCGGTATTGAGAACAGTACGGTACCAGAGGTACTTTGTACTGTTTTTATGCCCAAACGGTACGTACCGGCCAGTACGGTATGGTATTCACGACCATGGTTGAAAGCGGTAAAATGTAATTAACCCTAGTAAGAACAAGCAACTAAAATCTCACAGGACAGAAAGATGTAAACCTCCTCTGTGCTCCTAGGTTGAAGTAGAAGATTGCTTGAACCTTTGTATTTCCTCATCCAATCTGTATTTGCTGCAACCAGCATCTCTTTATCCTGAATTACATTTTTCTCCCCTAAAATTTCCTTGAATTTGGTGATGTCATCAGCATTTATGGTCGAAAACCTGGGATTCCTCTGCTTTACTGTTGGCACTGAACCAAAGGATCTGCAGGGGGTACTGTGAGTACGTCCAGAAAAATTATCTGCAGATACAAGGCCACTACCGATGTATTCTCTTAAGGGATGGACAAATGTTGGGAGGTTTCGCTTGGGATCTGCAAGAAACGGGTCGGGCGGTAAGGGAGTTCTGCCAAAATAACATCTGAAACCTCAAAATTTTAACAAAAAATAAAGAAAAACAAAAGATCATAACTGGAGAAATGAGGTTTACTACGTTTTCAAGAGCTATGGCTGGATAATCTAAATAGTTGCCTTTTTATACCAGTATAAGCGCAGTAACCATAAGTCATGAAAGTGCATTCTGACAATTTGGCCCCAGGATTTTCATGGCAATCGTCCGACTGAGTGCCCAGTTTCTATTAATTCATTCAAGAACCACTTGTTTTGCCATTTAACTGAAGCTGATCCTAATTCGCTTTTTATATAAAGATCAAATGAGTATTTTTCATAGCCAAATAGAAGTTCAATTGTCGAATAGATCAAAAACCAGCAAGTAAATGGAGCAGTATCCGAATGAATTGATCAGAAAATACCATGTTATTGAACTCTAAACCTCTTGTTGCGAAAAAAAAAAACAACACATTTTGTGGTATATAAAGTGAGAACGGAACCTGGAAACTGGTTTGAATTCCGGAATTTCGAGTTCGATCGATGGAATAGGTATGTCGAGGAGCGCCTGAGAAGACCATAAGTAGTTATGCAGTTCTTCGTCTTCATTTTCCGGATCATAACAGCCCTTTGTACCCAGGGATTTCAACAGGAAAGAAAAGGAACTGAGAGTGAATATCCTACGTTTTCATAAGCAGGCTAAACTAAAGTGGCGACATATGGGAGTTTTTTTATTTAAATGGTAGTTTTTTTAAATAATTTACAAAAGGGGTTTTAATTTTCTAGTAACATTTCTCGGTGACATTTATTTATTTTTCAGTCCTCAGTTTCAAATAAGCTCATGAACTCATCCTAACCTTTTCTCTATGTCACACACAAGTCCTTCCATATTCAACTTTAACTGTTTTTCTTTTCACCGGTACAAAACTTTCATTAGATTTATCATACATTGAAAGGATCTACCACAAATATTATATGCACAAAAATATATCATGTTTTCATCTAAAAATCATGATAAATTTAGTTGATTTTTATTAAATTTATCATGCCTTAAATAAATCTACCACAATTTATTAAATTTATAAATTGCACAAAGTATACCATATTTTTATATAGTTATTGTGGAATCTGTAATCCAAATTAGACTTCTCCGGTTGATATAACGAACCCTTTGATTTTTCTGCAAAACATTCAATACTAAATTAGTGCCGACCAGGGTGGGATCTCCAGCGGGCACTCCAACGATCAAGTTAGCCTTAAATAAGAGCGAAAGTAACTTGAAAAGTAGTCTTAGCGCGAGAGTGTCTCTACCTTAATGGAATGCTCCCCAGAGTATTTATAGAGTAGAAATCCAACCATCTGTCGAAGTCTTCAGTCGAGAGTGTAGCATCTTGTTTCAGGAATCACGGAGGTGCTGCAACGTATCCCACATCCGTGAGGATCAAGCTGGCACGCGTACACGTTCCTTCAAAAAGTGGAGAGCACGTTCCCACGTGCTAAGGTCAAGCGTAGAATATTAGACGTCTTGGCCGAGAGACAAGAGGTGCAGCATTTGAATAGTCAGCCATACGATAATGCCGAGCGTATGAGCGAACGCTCAAAGATAGAAGCTGACGTGGGTCGTTCGGCCCATAACCCGAGACTCAGTAGTGCATTTACTAGATATAGCCCCACTCGTGCCAAGTGATGAAGGACCAAAGACGATCGTGGGGCGAAGACCCACTGTTGTAAATTTTGGCCTACTACAATAGCCCCTCAATTCCTCCTTATTAAATCTAGTATGGAGGAATTGATCTCAGAAATAGCCGAGGGCGGGCACAACCGTGGTTTTTAGGAGCGCACGCTACGGTCTACACATAACGTCAACACTAGAGATGATGCCACGTGGCGCCCGATCCAACGATCGGAGACGAGAAGACTCTATTTGGGATCGCATGCGACGATCTGCGCAGACCACCAGCAAAAGAGACGATGCCACGTGGCACCCTATCCAACGGGCAACGATGAAACGATATGCCTTCCCTCGTGCGATGCCTCGCGTCCAGCGCCAGCAGTTTCTCAAAAATCAAGCCCCAATATACATAGGACGCTCCAAGATAGAATGCTTTCTTTTACGCCATATGTCATCTCAGTGCTCTCGACATCGCTTACGCTCTTTGGAAGTTCAATCATCCACTTGTTCACCGATCTGTCATCTATTTTTGAGTTCCTGGTAAGCCGATTCTGCTGCGTCCTCATTGCATGAATATTTTCCACTTTCTTTCGGCGAGATATACTAGTTTGTGATCGTTAGGTTGAAGTCGCCATCTGGGGTTGTCATTTCGACCCCAGAATCTGACCGAGCGCCATGAAGTTTTTGTTGAAGGCGACTTGACTTGACCTTAAGCCCCCCCTCCCCCTGTCGGAGCCAATTTTACTTTACTTTCCATCATTAGAGTTTCAGTTAACCCGTCACCTCGGACAGAGTTGTAGCCGAAGGTGAACTCTGCTCATACAACGTACCTCACATTTTTTGACACCCATGCACTTCTTAATAGGATGTCCGAGCCAAAAGTAGATTCAGTGCAGATGCTGTCCTCTGGCACCGAAGAGCTTGGACCTAGGGGATTGGCAGGGCTTCCAAGCATTGACGTGGTGTCGAAGACCTCGGCCTCTCATTCTGGAAAAAATCGATACTCCCATTTTTTTGACGATCCGGAGAGCCTATCCGACTTCCGCCTTACATACGGCATTCCAGACAATGTCTCCGTAGAGTTGGTTCGACCGGGTGACAACCTCGTAACAAACGATTTTCAAATTATTCTTCCCTTGATGGCCATCATTGAGGGAGGGGTACATTTCCCTTTTCACCATTTTCTTCGGCAAGTGCTGAACGTTCTTGAATTGACCCCTTCGCAAGTCACGATAAATTTTTATCACACGGTCGTGGGAGTCATCAAACTGAAGGAGAGATACCATATGGATTTCGAAGTCGAGGATCTGTTCGGCCTCTGCTTGGTAAGCCAGAACAAGGTAGCGAGGAGAAAATACCTTAGTTGTCGGACCGGGCAAAGAAGGTTAATCAGAGGCTTGCCGAACTCTGACAAGTACACGAATGATTTTGTTGTCATTCGAGGGGAATTCGAATTTGCCTTAGGTGAATACCATTTTCACCCGATCCCCAAGGTCACAGGGTACGCCGATAAGGATTGTACAGCTAAGTTTTCTTTCACTGTTCGGTGTTGTGTCTTTCTTTCATACTAATCCAATCGTCTGTTTGCAGGGAAAGAAGTTGTCGACCACCTGAGAAGCAAGGCATCGCAGGCTAGGATCAATCGGGCCCTGGCTATTCGGAGGAGGCATAGGGACTGCTCGGTCCTGCTCAGGTACGTTGATCTGTGCCGATCAAAGCTTAAGTCCTGGGGAGACTCCAGCAGCAATGGTGAAAGCACAGAGGGTGGAGGAGCACATCGTGAGTAGGAAGAAGTAGCTAATCCAGCGGTCCGGACGAGCACCAGCTCTCCACTAGGGGTGACAAGAGAGCCGAGAGAAGAGTCGACACCGTCATCCCAATCTCCTCAGGTACCAGCTCCTCAGATTTTTCCTCCAGCTATAGTCGTTTGGTCAGTGTCAGTGATTAGGAGTTGAGGGATTTGTTCGCAGAGATCGATCAAATGCCAAGGAAGGCTCCTGAAGAGGTGACACTGAAGCTAGCTATGGGTGGTAGATCAGCACCGAAGGCCGCACGTCCCGCTGATCCTTAAAAGAAGAGGAAGGGCATTCAGGAGGAGATGCGATAGCGAAGAAGCCTAGGGGGCCTAAGGAAGATGGCCAACCGACGGCCGCAGAGGCCTCTCAGGGCAAGGTAGGCCCTTCTCCATTGCCGAAGACAGACCGCGCGCCGGTTATTGCCGAGACGGAGAATGTGCCAACCCCTGACAACTTTGTGCCACATTGCATGTTCAATAGACGGCCGTTGAATATCAATGATTCTATAGACGCCAATCCGCATATCGCCCTATCCTTGGCCGAGGGAATGATACTCCCCAAGGATGGTGAAGCTTTAGCGAAGAGCCTAGACTCCTCGTTCCTCGAGATGGCTCGTCTAATGGTGAAGGTACGGCTCTTCGCTATTTCTTTTAGTTACTTTGTTCTTATTCAGTAATTTCTTTGCTTTTCGTAACTTTGGATATATCGTGCAGGCGACCCAGCACTTGGTACCGGTGAAGAAGGGACTTCTGCGGAAGGCGAACCAAATCCGATGTTTGAGGGGGCTCCATGAGTAGGAGGTGGAAGCGAAGAACTGGATGTGCGAAGAGCGGAACACCGTCCGAGCTGCCCTAATCGATGCCGAAGAGAAAGCCAATGCCCTTTCGCTGGACCTCGAAGCCAAAGATAGAGAGATGGCACAGAGGGTCGACGAGGCAGACTCCAAAGGATACTCTGATGGGTACGCTGAGGCCCAGGGGAAGTTCTTGAAGCAGATGGCAGGGATCAATGCCCAACTGGCTGGTCTTCTTGACGATGCCTTCAAGAGTGGTTGGTTTTGGGCACTGAAGGAGGCCCAAGTGCAGGAGGGATCGTCTCTGTACGAGAATATTCCTGCATATGAAGCCCCAACTACTTCTGCCAAGCCGCGGAACAACGCTTTGGTCGTACCGCTAACTCCTGCAGAGGAGCACGAGCAGGTTCCCGCCAGAGATCCAAGCCTACCAATTGCTGGAAAAGTTGACCACCCAGCTCAAATATGAGCTCGGATTTTGTAATAGTTGTATTTCTTCTTTTTTTTTTGTAATGCGAATGTTTGTTTTATGCAAATG
Organism: Arbutus unedo; assembly: GCA_014822125.1. Classification (NCBI taxonomy): domain Eukaryota; kingdom Viridiplantae; phylum Streptophyta; class Magnoliopsida; order Ericales; family Ericaceae; genus Arbutus; species Arbutus unedo. Next base: position 12,957 of record JABCMJ010035361.1, on the reverse strand, counting down.
GTTTTTCTTCAATCCTCCCCGAGTTTATTCCAATGATCGTCGGTCTACACCGATTACATTCAATCGTGACGTGTATGTTATGTGTGTGGTAGCCCCCTAGTCGGTGCTGAGCCATCAGTTGGAGTCTGCGCGGCGACTAAGTAAAGATGGATCATGAGCGAACGCGAGATAGCCAATCGTACACTGGAGTTCGTCGTGAGAAGCGGGCATATTGCCGAGCATAACAATAGGAGAAATCTAAAGAGATTTCACATGTAGGTAACCAGACGTAGGCTAGAATTGTAGCATGTCGGATAAAAATAAAAGAGTAGAGAAAACACAATGTTTAATAACTGGCATGTTGACAATAATTGAAGGCATGAGGCTGTACAAAGAAATAGACAACTGATGGAGGGCACTCGGCCACACATTCTAGACTAGAACATAAAGATCCGTAAGAGGAAATCTCTTGGCCGCATGGTCTAATGATAATATTTTCGCAAATTGCGGGCATTCCAAGGCCGGGGGACAGGGGTCCTGTCAAGATCTTCCAATTTGTAAGAGCTGACGCGACTGCGTTGATCACTCGGTAGGGACCCTCCCAATTGGGACCGAGTTTATTTGTCTGCTTGGCGCCGACTACCTTCCGCAAGACAAGATCGTCAGGTTTAAATGATCTGAGATGAACCCTTGTGTTATAACCCTGGGATATCATCTGCTGGTACACCTCAATTCGAATCCGGGCGGCTTCCCTTTGCTCTTCGACCTCATCCAAAGCGGCTAACAGTGCTTTATCGTTTGTGTCTGGATCAAATCCTTCAGTCCGTATTGTGGGGAGGCCGAATTCAAGGGGAATCACAGCTTCCATGCCAAAAGCCAGTGAGAACGGCGTTCGGCAGGTTGAACAGCGTGGCGTTGTTCGGCACGCCCATAGGACGTTGTAGAGTTCTTTAGCCCATTTGCCTTTGGCTGCTAGCAGCCATTTCTTGATCTCGCTGAGCATGATTTTGTTCAAGGCCTCGGCTTGGCCGTTGCATAGTGTTGAGTTGAAGAATCGTATCCTGTGCTTGGCGCAAAAGTCGATAAATAGATACCCCACAAACTGTGTTCCATTATCGGAGATAAAAGTGTAGGGGATGCCGAATCACGAAATGATATTCCGCCATACGAACCGCTTGACGTCCTTGTCCTCGATTGTGACCAAAGACTCGGCCTCCACCCATTTGGTGAAATAATCGGTAGCTATAATGAGAAATTTGAAGCCGCCGGGTGCCACAGGGAATTTCCCGACGATATCCAGCCCCCATTGTGCGAATGGCCACAGACAGAATAAGGGGTTAAGGAGTTCGGCGAGCTAGTGCAGTAATGGTGAGAACCTCTGACATTGGTCACATTCCTTCACAAATTGATCGGCCTTCTTCTTCATGTTCGGCCATCAATAGCCTTTGGTGAGAACTCGGTGAACCAGCGATCGTCCCCCAGAGTGGTAGCCACAACTGTCAGAGTGCAATTCACGAAGGACGGCTTCTGTTTGTTTTGTGTGTACGCAAAGAAGATAAGATGCTGAGTAGGCCCTTCGGTAGAGCTTGGCTCCCGATCCCAACCAGAATTGAGCAACCTTGTGGATGATTTTGTGTTCTTCCTTTCGGTCGTCAAGTAGGGTTTCATCTTTGAGATATGCCACGACGGGGTCCATCCAACTAGGCCTTGTGAAAGGTAGTTGACCTCAACGGGAGCTACCGGCTTTTCAATGCTGGGCATTGGGAGGACGTTAATTGATACAGTCCGCTGCCCCCGCAGTGTCTATGGCCGAAGCAAGGCGTGCTAGTGCGTCGGCATGGGTGTTTTGTTCCTGAGCGACCTGATCCAAGGTGAAATCTTGGAATCGTTGAGTAAGTTGTTGAACTGTCGCGACGTACCGGGACATTCGTTCGTCTTGGGCTTCGTAGTCCCCAGATAGTTGGTTGATGACTAGCTGAGAGTCACTGTAGGCGTTGATATGCTCGGCACTGAGGGATTTGGCGAAATGGAGTCTTGCAAGTACGGCTTCGTACTCGGCTTCATTGTTGGAAACGACGAAATCAAGCTAGATGGCCATCTCGTGGAGAATACCTTCTGGCGAGATTAGAACAACTCCGGCCCCTGAGCCATGGTTATTGGAAGAGTCATCCACGTACATCCGCCAGAGGTTACCATTGAGGAGTCGCCAAGGCAACGGTTCGACTGACTCCTTGTTTGGTAGTTGGCTAGTACCGTTGGTGCTGGGCGTGAATTCAGCAATAAAATCAGCGAGGACTTGGCCTTTGATCGCTGACCTCGGCTGGTATTGAATGTCGAAATTAGCCAATTCCACAGCCCATTTGGAGATACGATTAGAGAGATCAGCTTTGCGTAACAAGCTCTTCAGTGGGTGCTTCGTTAGTACCGTAATGGGGTGCGCCTGGAAGTACGGTGCGAGCTTTCGGGAGGCAGAGACGAGCACCAGTGCGAGTTTCTCCAAAGGTAGATATCTGGTCTCGGCACTAACTAGGGTTTTGCTTGTATAGTATATGGGGAGATGTGCTCGGTCCTCCTGTCACACGACAACCGAGCTGACCGCATGCTATGACACGGCCAAGTAAATGAATAAAGGCTCCTCCACTGTGGGCGTAGTGAGCAGTGGTGCTGAAAATAAATAGGTCTTCAAGTTTTGCAGTGCTTGCTCACATTCCGGAGTCCACTCAAAGCTTCTCTGGCTACACCTTTTCAGTAGCGCAAAGAAGGGTCGGCATTTATCTGACGACCAGCTAATTAATCTGTTGAGTGCGGCTGTCATTCCCGTTAGCTTTTGGACGCCTTTAATGGTATGTGGTGCTTCCAATTTGTTGATAGCCTTGATCTGATTAGGGTCGGCTTCGATACCCAGTCTTGTGACCAAATAGCCTAGGAATTTCCCTGAACCGACGCCGAAGGCACATTTCTCGGCATTCAGGAGAAGCTTGTGTTTTTTAGAATGTCGAAAACCTCTTGCAAGTGTGTCAGGTGGTCGGCCTCGTGCCTGCTTTTGACCATCATGTCATCAATATAGGCCTCCATCGTATCTCCAATATGTTCACCGAATATTTTGGTGACCATGCGTTGGTTGGTTGCCCCCGCGTTCTTGAGGCCAAAAGGCATCACTTTATAGCAGAACAATGCACGGGGGCTGACAAAAGAGGTTTTCTCCTGTCCGGCCTGTGCATAGCTATCTGATGGTAACCCCGGTATTCGTCCATGAAGTTGAATCGAGCGTGCTCGGCAATGGCGTCCACCAATCGGTCGATCCTCGGTATAGGGAAGCAGTCTTTAGGGCAGGCGTCGTTGAGATTCGTATAGTCTACACAAACCCGCCATTTGCCATTTTTCTTCTTCACGACCACCGTGTTGGCTAACCAGGTTGGATACTGGACTTCCTGTATTGCTCCTGCTTCTAGAAGGCGATTGACTTCCTCGATGATGGCATCGATGTGGATAGTTGCTGACCATTGAGGCTTCTGTACTACCGCTCGACGAGATTTATTAGCGCTGAAAGAATGACAAATAAATTTGGGGTCAACACCCAGCATTTCATACGGTGTCCATGTGAACACCTCTTATTCCGTCGGAGGAAATTGGTCAATGCTTCCCGTTCGGCAGTTGATAAGGTGGATCCCAACAGAAAGGTTCTGTCGGTGTTTGAGTCGTCGGCCGGCATGGTTACCAGGTCCTCAATTGCTTTTTCTGCGGTTGGCGTGATGACATCCTCAAGTATAGGAGCGTCAGATATTTCTACCCATTGGATTTGTCCCGGACAGATCTTACTCTTGATCGCCGCCATGTAGCACTTTTTGGCAGATAGTTGACCGCCTAAAACTTCTTCTGGCCCCCATATCCCATGGAAGCAAAGGACTTGGTAGTAAGTGGAGGCTACGGCTACGAGCTTGTGCAGCCAAATGCGACCGATGATAGCGTTGTACGGGCTTGGTACGTTGACCACCACAAACTCGACTTCCACTGTTCTAGTGCCGGTGCGGATAGGGAGCTTTATTTTGCTGAGCGGCCATACGGGGGCTGAGTTGAATCCTACCAATGGTACCTCAGTGAGTTCAAGGTCGGCGTCTTGCAAATGGAGGGCCTTGAAATACATGACCTCGACTGAACTCCCTTTATCCACCAGGATTTGGCGGACCAAGGAGTTGCCAAGGGTGAAAGAGACAACCAAAGCGTCATTGTGCGGCATTTGGAGGCATTCCAAATCTTGATCGGAGAACGAAAGATAGCCTTTGGAATGAGTATCTGGATGCGGACATTTGGTGCCCGTGCTTACTGTCATAACCTATTTTCCATTGACCGCCCATTTGATCTCAGCTCGAAGGCCCTCCTCTATAGCCGCGTCCACCATCCCATGAATGACGCCGATCACCCTGACCTCGTCATTGTTTTCTTTCTCAGGCTCTAACCGAGGTCCGGCTCGTGTTTTTTCTTCGTCTATATATTCCTTGAGATGCCCTGTGACACCAACCGCTCAAGGAAGTCCCTCCATGTTTGGCATCTCGTGTCAGATGGCCTTTCTCCCTGTGATAGGAGCAGCGATAAGAAGAGTCCGGTGTTTTTCGAAGTTCTCCCAGTGGCCTCCTCGGCCACTTAAAGTATGGCTCGTGTGGGATCTTCTTGAGGATCTCGTACGTCGGGACTTTGAAAATCATCTTGACGGTCGCGAACTCATGAGGGCGAGGACCCTTCTTTTTGCCAGAGGCCACCATGTTCACACCTCGGCGTCTCCCATTGCTCTGTGTGTTTCTGTTCCCATCCCCTTGACGGGGGTGGTTTTGTTCGGCCTAACGCCGTTCACTTCGAGCCTCCTCCAATCGGCAATGATTATCAATCCGCCCCATGAGGTCGTCCGTGTTAGAAGGATTGGAAAACATAAGATCCTCAAACAATATGCTCCTGTGGTCCAGGCCGAGCTTGAACTAGGTTACGGCAATGGCCAGATCGCAACCTTGTATTTCATTGAAGAGCTCGCAATACCAAGCTACATATTGCCTGAAGGACTCATTGGCCGACTTTCGCAATGCGAGGAGGGAATCGACGCCCTTATTTTGTCTGTTACTAGTGATGAACCGAGCCAATAAGGCAAGGGATAGATCCTTGAAGGAGGGAATGGATCCCTTCGGCAGTTTTTCGAACCAGAGGAGACCAAGCTCTCCTAAGCTGGAAGGGAAGAGCTTGCACATTAAGGCGTCGTCAGAGCTATAGAGTGACATCATCTGTCGAAAATGCACCAGGTACAGATAGGCATCCGTCTTTGGGTCATATTTGGTGAACATCGGAGGGTTGAAATCACGCGGATGACGAACCCCGTCGATCTCTCTGGTGAAGGGGGGGGGGGAGATAAGCTGGTCGTGTATGATGTCGCATTGTGATTAGGCTAGCGTTGAGCTGTGGCCTAAGATCTTGCCCACCGTGGTACCGAGGGGAGCGTTCTCGATAATTACGACACTGAGGGGATCGGTCCCTTCGATCGTAATACCTCATGTCCAGCTGAGTTTCATGAGTAGGGGTGACATCTGGGGCTATAGTCGGTGGAGAGTACGACTAGGTGCTGCTGACAGGCTGAGCCCCCAACTGTCTGTGAACCGAGACCCGCCGAACTCCACGATCAACATCCGAGCAATGTTCAGGAGGTGGAGTGCGGACCTGTTCTCGTCCGCGTGCCTCATCAAACCTTTCTACTTCGGCCTCGACTCCTAATCGCTCGAGAGCCGACCGCTTCTACCGTTGTTTTCGCTTGGGAGAGCGTGTTCAATAACGCCTACGTCGCCGAGCCTGTGACGCTTCGCCGTTCTAGGGAGACCTTATCGCAACTTTGAGTTGCGCCACCTTCTCCCTAACCAATTGGAGAAGCTGGTCTTTTTCTGCTAACTGAGCTTCCAAGCGTTTGACGTATGGCCTATCCCTCAGGTCGGCACGAACTTCCGTAGGGGGAGGTGGTGGAATGATTGGCAATATTGCTAGGTTTGTGCCGCTGGCAACCATTGCTGAGTTTGGTGAAAATAAGAGTAAGGGTTTGGGATAAGAAGTCACGTGGATCTCCTACTGTGGTCGCCAAATTGTGGAGTCTGGAATGTAAATTAGACTTCTCTGGCTGATACAACAAACCCTTTGATTTTTCTACAAAACATTCAACACTAAATTAGTGCCGATCGGGATGGAATCTCCGGCGGGCACTCCGACGATCAAGTTAGCCTCAAAAAAGAGCGAAAGCAACTTGAAAGTAGTCTTAGCGCGAGAGTGCCTTTACCTTAATGGAAGCACCCCGGAGTATTTATAGAGTAGAAATCCAACCGTCTGCCGGAGTCTTCAGTCGAGAGTGCAGCATCGTGTTTCGGGAATCACGGAGGTGCTGCCACGTATCCCATATCTGTGTGAATCAGGCGGGCATGCGTACACGTTCCTTCAAAAAGCGGAGAGGACGTTCCCACGTGCTGAGGTCGAGTGTAGAATATTAGACGTCTAGGCCGAGAGACAAGAGGTGCAGTGTTTGAATATTCAGCCGAGTGTATGAGTGAACGCCCGAAGATAGAAGTTGAGCGTGGGTCGCTCGGCCCATAACCCGAGACTCAGTAGTGCATTTCTTGGATATGGCGCCACTCGTGCCGAGCGATGATGGACCGAAAACGATCGTGGGCCTAAGACCCACTATTGTAAATTTTGGCCTACTACAGTTATCATGGTGAATTTATATCTCTTTTAGAGCTATGACACTCTTTATTCAAATTTATCATATACTATTTAAATTGAGCATCATCATATTTTTTTCTCGTCTTCGTCGTCGAGTTGGTACAAACTATTTCAGTGTTCAATCACTTATCATTCTAGTTAAATGCAAAAATATACATATATATATATATATATTAATATACTCACCGTGCAATAAGAATTATTATCGACACAACCCTTTGGATACTGAATAGCAAAATTTTCCTACCAAATGATCCAAGTATATTGGTTTTAGCCTACTATTGAACGGAAAAAATCTTTTAGAGTTTAACCTACTATTGAATCTAGAAAACTAATTTTATTATTTATTTTAATTTAAAATCTCATATTCATGCATACTAAATAAATAGCATTAGATTCATCAATTTAGAGATTAACACCAGCCGTATACATATTTATATGACAGGATAGGATGGTATCTGTAAAGCGAGTAATTTTATTCTTACAAATCTCAACATTCATTCTACATATTTAAGTGTCTAATAATACTTTCTCACAAACTAACTTTTACATGACATTTTTAAATACTAAGCATTTTTCATGGAAAAAAATCTTGATAGTAAGATTGCAAAGTATTTTCAAGAAATAAACATCTTTTATAAATCTCAACCCAACACTCTAAACACCCAACGTTCTAAAAATATGATTCTCACGTATTAATGTTTGAATGATATTTTAATAAATGCTTATTTTTATTTCTTATAAATCTTAATAGGGACGGAGTTAAAAAATTTACTATGTATGGACGAATATGCATTGACTACTATTTGAATTTTTTTTCAAAATATTTAACAGGGAAGAGCCTATATAATTCATAGAATTTTTTTCTATATAATAATAAAGGTTTTTACCTTTCTTGCCGGGGCGACCGCCTCTACTAGCCCCTCTTGGTACCATCCCTGAATCTCAATATTTTATTCTACACATATAACGGTCTAAAAATTACTCCCACAAATTGATTTTTTGATGAGTTCTTAATAAACATTTTTTTTAGAAGTCTCAACATTCATTTTACACATCTAACAATAAAAAAATACCACTCTCACAAACTAACTTTTAAATATTATTTTCATAAATATTTAGTATTCTTATTATCATTTATATAAACATCTATATAACAAGATAGAGAGGTGTCTTCAAAAAAAATATTATTTTTTATGAATCTCAATCAATCATTCTACACATTTAACGGTCTAAATATATTATTCTCACAAAATAACTTTTACAAGATATTTTAGTAAGTACTTACTATTTTCCTTGGCAAAAATCTAAATAACAAGATTCAGAACTATTTTCAAGGAATATTCTTCTCTTTATAAATCTCAACTATTTCTCATACACATCCAATGGATTAAAAATATATTCTCACATATGTTGAATGACATTATAATAAATACTTACTATATTTTTTTCAAATTCAATCTTTTATTCTATACATCTAGTGGTCTAAAAAATTAGGGGTACTTATTTTTTAGTCCCATCTATACATGTTCATTTATTTTTTTACCCTGTACCTTTTAAACATTATGTTTTGGTCCTATTTCTTTAAAAATATTTAATTTACCCGTAATTTGAAATTGACCAACTTCGCCATTAAATTCCTAAAAAAAAATGGGGATGTAATTAAAGCATTCTATTTCTGTTTCTTTTTGAGATAGAGAAATACTCGTCAACAGCACGAAAATACTCATCCTCAATACTCATCAACAGCACGAAAAAACCCTAAGCAATTAGTCTCATCTATTTCTGTTCCTTTCGTGCAATTAAAAAATGGGGATGAGTATTGAGAGAAAACAGCCACTAAACTTCCTGTTTCCGATGACAACAGTGGTCTAGGGCTCCAAAATCCAACAATAGTTTAGGATAAATTTGTAAATAAAGAACAACATCTGCTGTCATGGTAAATTGACAAATGATGAGAAATTTTTACATTTTGTGATGGTAAATTTAGTCTATATCTTATAATAGTAAATTTACAGGGTACATTTCGCATACTCAAAATAGATATCATAGTAAATTTGCAGGTAAAAAATGACATCTGCAGCTTATAGTAAATTTTCAGAACATGGTAAAATTTGCATTTTGCAATGAAAATTTAGTCTATATCTTGCAATAATAAATTTACGGGGTACATTTCGCATACTTAAAACAACTATTATGGTAAATTTGCAGATATCATGGTAAATTTGTAGGTAAAGAACGATATCTTTAGATCATGGTAAATTTTCAGAACATGGTAAATTTTTCACTCACTGTGTAATCCGAACAATCTTCAGAAAAAACTATTTACGTTTGACGATGAAATCTTCCGCTTAACTCGCAACGCTTAATTTTCGGTGAACAAGAACATAAAAGTGACGTGTCTATGTACTACGTGATGAGTAATACAAGAGGCGAATATTTATGTGATTTCGTGCTAGAAAAATCCGAAGATATGATCAATAATCCTGTGAATCACTATGATCCTGGTGAGTTAATCTCAATATTGCAGAGAAATAGGTAGCCTCAAAACTTATCGATATCAAAGTGTCATTCCGGCAATAGAATATCCGGAATGAAATATCAAAGTGTCATGCCAGTGATAGAAGATCCGGCTAATATTGAGATATTCAGTGAAAGATAATTACCATAACTAATTTCATATTTGAAGCCTAAGTTCGTGCTACGATTTTAAACGTAACAAATAAATTCTGACTTAAAAAGGATAAGAGGATAAACTAACACTCAAAAGTAATGCTAAAATTATTAAACCATGCAAAAAAAAAAGATTAAAACATAAGTTCAAAAAGTGGATGGGATGAAAACCGATGCCGCAAGGGTTGATAGGACCCTGATTTAAATTACTCTCACAAACTCACTTTTTAATGACTTTTTTTTTTCTAAACTCAACCCTTCAATATTGTAGATTCCAACTATTAGATTTTTCAAAAGCACTAAATTTTTTGTATCTGATTAACAACTGGTTTTTAGCAAAGTTATCAATCTCGTACTGACAAAGGTACCAATTTTGTTGCATGTACAATACGTACTGGTACCGGTGTGTACTAGAGTACTGTTTCAGATTTATCGCTAAAAAATAATACAAATTTCTCTGACTAATATTATTTAAAAAAATTATATTTGACATATAAAACAAACCCCACAATTTAAAAATAAATCAAGAAACATAATATCTTCAAAGGACAATAATAAATCTACAGTATTTTAATATCATTTAATTGACAAAATTTGTACGATTAGTTAGCATATATTTGATTAAAAAAATTAACATTCATTTTGACATTAAGGTATGAAAAGTGAAAAAAGAAAAATTAACATTCATAATGAATGTAAACTGGAAAAAGGAAAAATTAAGGTATAAAAAAAGAAAAATTAACATTCATTTTTCTATATATACAAAATTAAAGAAAATGTTTAATATTCATTTTTTGTTTTAAAATGAAAAGAAATCTAAATTTCATAAAAAAGAATGTTAACATTCATAAAAATGAATTTTAACTTTAAAATAAATTTCTTTTTCATTTTCATTTTCCATACCTTAATTAGGACAATTGAATGTTAGTATTCATAAGGTATCAAAAGTGAAAAAAAAAAATTCAGATATGGAAACATAATCATAAAAAAAACCTAGAAAATTTAAATAGAAAAGACAGTATCAGCCGAGATTCAATATCCTACTGGTACTGCCAATATTGGCCGGAACCCAACGGAGCCGTAGGTATTCTTACTGGAACGGTACGGACCTCAGATGGTACCGATTTTGCACTGGTACGGAAGGCTACTTTGGTCTTTAGGCACCGCCACATGGTAGCCCAAGGCTTTTGACATTCTTTACTATCACACAATCACATAGGGTAATATAGGTTTCGTTTGTCTTGAATTCCACATGAATGTATGGTAGTAGAATGAATTATGATCTCGTGTAACAGTGCCCTAAGAGCACCTAATAATTATCGATAATGAAGTGATACACTTTAAACTTTATGTAATTATCCAGATTATTTCATTTAAAGATTTGCGAATCACATTATTATTTTTGCCTTATTTTTTTGCGAGTTAAGTCTTAAGAATATTTCAAATGCCTAAGAAAATGAATAATAAAAACATGAACTACTATCTAAAAATTGGAGTTTTATACTACTCATTTGTCTATTTCTTGTATATTTTTTGTAAAATAGGATTTTGATAAAATAGGATTTTGCACTTGACGCTCGAGTTTTTATGGTTGAAATGTAAAGAATCACCCATCATATTTTTTGGCAAATGCGTCCGATGATTGACTTAGAATTTCGCACCCATCTCTTGACTTTTTCTAATAGAAATGCAGAGAGTCACTTGTTTTATTTTTTGACAAACGCGTCTGTTGTTCAACTCGCTTAGGGTTTTACACCCATCTCTCGATGTTTTTTGGTTGGAATAAAGAGTCACCTACGACATTTTCCGTCAAATGCGTCCGATGCCTAATTTGCTTAGGGTTCCACGCTAGACACTTGACTTTTTTTAATTGAAATGCCAATAGTCACCTATCACATTTTTTGAAGAGCGCATCTAATGCCTGACTTGGTTAGGATTCTGCAACCATACCTTGACTTTTTCTAGTTGCAGTGCAAAGAGTCACCCATCATATTTTTCGATGAACGCATCTGATGCCCGATTGCTTAGGGTTTCACACCCATCACTCATTGTACATACACGTGTTCCCTCTCATATACTACTACATATTTATCCATGATGCATGCATTGTCGCTATAACAAAAAACATATATTATAGCGTGTCAAAAAAAACTATAAAAACCCTTTTATAGTATTTTTTACAAATGATATTGTAGTCCACGTTGTTAAAAATCATGTCAACTATAGCATTTTGCGAACGCGATGGTATGTACATTTTTTATAGCGTTTTGTGAACGCTATAATCGGTCCTAGATTCCATAGCGTTTAATGCATGTTATTGTATGAACACTTTTGATAGCATTTTGTGAACGCTATAGTAAGTCTTTACATTCCATAACATTTTTTGCATACTATTATATGAACAACCTTTGAGCATTTTTTGCATACTATTATATGAACAACTTTTGATAGCATTCAATGAATGCTATTATATGTCCTAGATTTCATAGCATTTTTTACACGCTATTGTATAAATAACTTTTGATAGCGTTTTGAGAACGATGTTATACGTCTTCGCATTAAAAAAAAATTAAATTTTGGATTTCTTGACACCGCAAGAATTGAAAGTTTCAAATCACTTAATACCAGTTTCATAATCTCAAATCACAAAAATTAACATAATTTCTTGGACAACAAAAAAAATCACAATTATTCTGAACATAACCAAGCATTACAATTTTTAAACCCTTCTCCATTCATAAAATCAAGATTCACAAATTAGCCAACATCAGTCACAATAAAATTAGCATACACAAATCAATATCCACAAATTACGTTTACATTTACAAATATAAAACTACCAGACAAAAAAAAAGAAGTAAAAATAAACCTTGTCACCTAGTAAGATAGTATACAATAAAAATAATAATGACCACAAATGCTGCTACAAGTGAAAGTGTTGTCTGGCTAGATTTAGTCTCAAATACCTACAAAAAAATAAGCTAATACTCAACAATTGAACAATATCTTTGACCAAAAAAAGTGCGAATAACAAATAAAGAAAATTAATCATATGTATCGGCTGCAGAATAACATTTACCCTCTCTGGGGAATTTTGAAGGAAGTTAATGAATTAAACAAAGATAGAGAGCACAAGACAGAAGTTTACCTTGTCTAAGGAATCCAGCAATTAGGTCACTAATTCCTGAGATACGACGGAGTCACTAGGATTAACCAATATGCAACATATCCAGGGGAGAACATACTTTCCACTACATGATTTGTCGAACGGAAATAGTTTAGATGCCAAATAAATAAATGCATGTATTCTATGATGATAACGATGTGGAGCTAACAATGCATCATGAGAAGAAAAATTACAAAAATATAAAAATATATATGGATTTCACTACCGGTGTCCTAAAGTAACTAGAAGGGGTATTTGGTGCTACTCTTGCGAAACAAAGCAACACAATAATGTGGAAATGTGAAAGGAAACAAAAAAAATTGGAGATCCTTTTGTCAACCTAACAATTCCCTTATGTAAAATAATAAGATATTTAAAATAATTTCCATGGACTGTTT
>JABCMJ010035350.1:0-14393 GCA_014822125.1 Arbutus unedo | reverse complement strand
GAAGCCTTAAAGTTTAGCTCACATGAAACCAATAAAGCTTATAACCAATTAAGTTTTTAAGAACGAGTTTGGATTGTCGTAACTTTTTATTGGTACTTAAATTATTTTTAATGTTGGTTAACTTATTAGCGTTTACTAAAATATTTGATTCATCTTGATAGGAGAAAAAAAAATATTTTAAGACAAAAATAAGTAAAAACATTTGTACAATGTTTTTTTTTTTTACTTTTTACTTTTTTGCTCATGATTTTGTTTTTTAATTTCTTTCTTCAAGAAAATAAAATATAAATTAATTGTAATAAGAACTAATAAAAATACAAATCAGACAATAATAACCAAATTTAAGAAAGAAAAATACTAATCACTTTCTATGGGGCTGTAAATAATATGTAAAATGTGAGTAAATATCTACAAAAAATGTACTCATATCTATAAAGTATGTATTAATATTATAACTTTCCTACAGACAACGAATACTGTTTTGGAAAATAATACGGGAAATTGACAGGATGGTATTGACTAAAACTAATTACAAAGACATGGTATTTAGTTTAGAAATTACTGATTACATGATAACTATCTAGAATGTTTATGAAAGATCAAATTTTAAGGTGTGTTAGAGGAGCATCAAATTTAGAACATTCACGTCTGACATGTAGGTGTAACAATTGTCTTAGAAATTAAAATAATTTATTGTCGTTACCTTTACAATTGGCATTGTGTGTGGGTTACCTATGTTTTAATTTCCTTTTAAATAGGGTGATTTTGTTTACTATTGCATCTCATCACACCGGCAGTTGATATATCACAACTAGTCCTCAGAAGTTGATTTGTTTTTGTTACGACAACGGTTATCGCACGGTGCATGGTAATGGAAACCTAGAAAAATATGTCGATTATGTCTCGGAAGCCATGACCATTGATAAGAGTATTTTATTTGAGGATTTAACTCTGAAAAATATGTGATCGCATAAATATTCGACGCGATAGGAAGTTATGTTTTTACAACATATCGAGAGACAGGGCAAAACATTTGAGTATAAAGGATGAGGATGTGACATATATGATATTTCAATTGAACAAAGATGAGGTCGACCTATTTGTTGAGGACGGGTCATGTCCCATAATTCCAACATTGAATATTAGCAGCTGATAAGTGAATGAAGTATAATATTAGTTGTATGCTGGTGATGTTGGTTTGTGGTATGACAATTGGCTCTTGCTATAACTATATGTTTGGTTTTGGACCGTAGGGAATCAAATCTATTAGAGAGCAACCTGTCGAAAGGTGGAGGTGTTGTTTGTAATGACCGATTCCCGTCTTGTACAATATTGTTTGTTTTGACTGTTTAAATTTTATGGACTTCCAAGTAGGTCATTCATCCCTAAATTACTTTAGGACGAGCACGTTTAACTATGAAGTTCCATTTGATTTTGGCACCCTTACGACTTTAAAAAACTTTGTACAAGATAGGGTCATGATCTATTATACATAGCATTGGACTTATATTCACCAAGTGATGTAGGACCTTTGACCACCCATCTAAATGTTCATCGAGACTCTCTCTCTCTGTCTCTTTCTCTCAGACATTTGGCCTCACAGCTGGCACCACAGTCTGGCTAGTGTGTCACAATCTCTTCCACTTACGAACACACGTCCTCGTGTGGGACCGAGTTTTGTCTCACATTTCTTGTTGGTGAATGCTCTTATACCATTTGTAATGACTCATTCCCGCCTTATACAGTATTGTCTGTTTTGACCGTCCAAACCACATAAACTTCCCAGTATGTCACCTATTCCTAGATTGCTCTAGGACGAGCATGCTTAATTGTGATGTTTCATTTGCTTTTGGTGCCCTTACGGCTTTAAAGACCTTGTATAAAGTAGGATCATGATCTATTATATATAACACTAAATTTACATCCACCAAGCGATATGAGATTCTTGACCACTCATCCGAACATCCACCAAGACTCTACTTCACGAATGTTCGGCCTCACAATTGACACTACAGTTTGGCTAGGAAATCATACTGTTAGTTCATCTAGCCAAGCCACCATGAGTTTCTGTCAAGAGCTTGGGTTGGTATCATATTCTTGTGAGCGCTCAGACAATATCCTAACATGAGAAGGGCAATTGTCTGACAATCCAAACAAGTTATCCTAACATGAGAAGGGCAATTGTTTGACAATCCAAACAAGTTTAAGTTTAAAAAGGCAATTATGTTGTTTGCTACAATGAACAAGTTCTCATTCAAATACTTGGATAAGAGTCGAGCATATTATCAAGTGTGTTGCACTGTTGATAGTTGTCTGTGGAAACTTACTGCAAGATGTCAGGACACTATGAACTATGTGAGAGTAATCAAGTTGGCCGACACACAAAACGACTGTAGCAGGATAGTGATCTTCAGGACACTTTATTTTATTTTTATTGCATACGAACATGTTCCCGATGATTGAAAGAAAACAAAATGCATATTTCATAGCGGTTCAACAAAAAAGTTTTCAATATTGTTTTTGACCTGACCAAGAGAGGTTTTGCTTCGATCAAACGCCAAGGGACTGATGATTTCGGGAAGATGTAGATATCAGGCGACAATGGGTGGTCTTGCAGCAGCAAACAGTAACCCCAAAACGTAAGTTTATAATTTCTGATGGCGGGATTTGGGGATGACGATGGTTCTATGAGAAAACAAATCATGTTTTAGTTATTACTTTTGTTTCATCTATTTTACTGGAATTTCAACACTTGGGGCAGTTATTTAGGGAATTAGTTTTGGTCGATTCCATTATTTGGTAATTTTCCCATAATAATAATATTCCACTACTCTGACAGCACGCTTTCGTTTTCAGGTGCCTATTCAAAGACAAAGAAAGCAGAACCCCACGTCTTTAATAAACCATTCTTCCCCCAAAACGAACCCTCAATTTTTGTCTTCCTCCTCCTTCCTCCTATCATAATCAACCACCGTTAACATGGCTACCCTTAGATCCGATCAGCTTAAACAACTCAATGAAATCTTCGCGCGCTTCGACATGGACTCGGACGGGAGCCTGACGCAACTGGAGCTCGCGGCCCTATTACGTGCCATTGGGATCAAACCCACCGGCGACCAAATCCATGGTTTGTTAGCCAACATCGACTCAAACGGAAACGGGTTGATAGAATTCGACGAATTGGTTGAGGCCATATTGCCTGACATCAATGAAGAGGTATTGATCAACCAGGACCAACTCACAGAGGTTTTCCGATCGTTTGACCGCGACGGCAATGGATACATCACGGCGGCGGAGCTGGCGGGCCAGATGGCTAAGATGGGCCACCCGTTAACGTACCGTGAGCTGTCGGAGTTGATGAGTGAGGCCGACGCGAATGGGGATGGTGTCATTAGCTTTAATGAGTTTGCAAACATTATGGGAAAATCTGCGGTTGATTTTCTTGGCCTCGTCGTTTCCTAGACGCTGGTGTTCTGGTATGGTAATCGGGTGCACGGAGGGAGGGAAAAGCCAGAATTCTGTCATTTGGGGCCCAAGTGAATTGGTCAGGTTCAGCATTTCAGGGGCATTCATGTCATTTTAACCTATCACCTATCCTCCTCTTTGCTTAACCATTCATGGGATAATTTGACTGGTTCTCATCAACATTTTCTTTCATATTCTTTACTACTACTATGTTGTTTTTTCAGTTGTTTTCTTTTCTTTTTTTTTGTGTGTTTCGGTGAGAGCAGGGAGGACCTCAATATACATGAATGAAGGAGAAAGAGAGTTTGTAGTACATCATTTGGATATATGTCCAAATTGACACCTCACCTCCTTTCAATGATGGAACAATTTCTAAGCTTGTAATATTGGGTATTTTGTATATATACATATATGAAAGTTCATATATGTCTTGTAACCTTTTTTTCCTTTGATTGTCACAAGTATGTGCACTAGCTAACCTAAAAATGTTCCATTTTTAACCAGTGAAAGGTCTAATTAAAACTGAAAATGCCGCGTATGAATTGAACTAGTATAAAACATTGATAGCAGAGCAATGGAAATTGAATGTCAGATCAAAGACTTTTTAAATACTGCCAAGTTATAATACAAGGGAGATGGAGAAATTGATCTGGTAGAGACGAGTAACGAAGCACAAACCATTAAAACAGAACGAGCAAACGAATATGAAATCGGGAAAAATAAGGCACACGATTAGTGATATTCTCTTGATTGAAAGAATAATCACCGCCTATAATTACAACAAATTTTCTCATTCTATACAAGGTAATTACCGGTAATTATACAAAAACACTGATGAAAAGTATAATACATCATAACCGTCTAAGGCCAAGAATCAAAAAATCTCCAAAGCTTTTGGGGGGATTGTTTCGGGTTTATCATTTGTACAGCTGAAAGAATGCTTTCCTCATCACATTGTCTCAACCTCTGTCCAGTGCAGTCATACCCAATACCCAGCGCCCCGTGCATATACCTGTGTCTATCTATACAAATCATAGGTGTGCAATGACGCGATTATTTCTCGCAACTATTCGCGCGGAAAACCCAACTGTGGTGGCCCGTATCGATCTCTGCCGCACCATATTACAGTACTCAGGGTCCTCCGTTCGGCCCTCGAACCTTATCCACTGTACCATCCCGTGGTACATCGGGAAGAACCGCATCTGTATTGCCGCGTACGAGAAGTAAGGTATCAGAGCTGCAACCACGACGATAATGGTGACGATCCAGAAAGAGGGAGCTGGGGCGAGGCACTCGATGAAGACTTCATAAGCGGTGGTGGAAATCGAAGGCGCCATGGCTCCGTATGCTAAGAGGAAGAGGTACCATAGAGCAATTCCGCCCCAAATGAAGAGATGTTGGATCAATGTGAAGTAACTAATGGCTAGAGCCATCTGGCAATTTACGACCCAGACGACGCAGGTGTACATTGTGGCCCCCAGGATTTCAAGACCGGCAACTTTTCCGTTTCTGTCAAAGGCTTGGATGTCTAGTGCTGTTATGCATAGGAAGAAGATGATGAGTGCACTGCAGAGGCCGTTGAACATCCAGCCGAGGATACGGCGCCAGCTGAAGAGGACGTTTTGGATGCCTTCTTGGTAGAGCAATGGGAACTGCTTAATGCAAAAGACAGTGTGGAAAAATAATGGTTAGGAACTGAGATAATGAAAATGAGAAGTAGGTTGGAATGGTTACAGTACTGTGAAAATAATGGTTCGGAAATGAGATATTAGCGTTCGATCTCGCACTGAATTTTGTTGTTCTGAATTTTAAGTAATTGTGTCCAAGTCTGAACACCAGTATAAGGGTATGTGACATGTGTCCGACATGTTTAGTTGGATATTCACCGAGCAAGCATATTTTGTAATTTGAATTTACCATGGGACGAGTAGGAGATCAAAAATATTAAAAATTCCTGTTACTATGCATGATATTCCCTATGGCACCTTCTAAACACCATAGAACTACCGTATTACGCATGGGTTGCGCGTATAACTCTTAGTCTCTTATATTATGCATAAAATAATACAAAACACCTCATAAGCACCATTTTAACCCGAAAATAAAAGAGAGATACTAAAGAATGTTGAACATTATGTGTCCTTGAAATGCATCTTAGATAAATCCTATGCTTAGACAATATGTTCGCACCCGACACAGTATCCGAGGCCATGTGGCCTAGGGTAAAATTGGCTCAAGACTTCTTTGATTTCAAGGCCAGATTTTGCAGTATTTATCATCAGTTTCTAATAATTTTACTGGATAAACTTGCAACAGTATTCTTGTTTCAGTAGCTGCAGCTTAGATTTTTTATAGTAGTCATTTACTATTATCAAGGCTGTAGTATTTTCATTGTACCACTAATAGACATCACACACACAAACGAATTTGTTATAAACACATACTGTGACATGTGAAATAAGACTTACCTTGAGACAGAGGCGTGCTGACACGTCCTGGTCAAAAACCCCCAAAGCAATCACAGGAAGTGATGTGAAGAATACATTGTACAGAGACAAAAACCAATCATTGTATGCACTTTGCGCGGAGAAAGATGTATATGCCTCGTATAGGAAGAGGGTAACACCAAATGCGACATTTTTATAGAAGAAGTAGCATATCTGCCGAGAGAAGAAGGAACAAGTCAATTGGCGATTATAAGATGGTTGTATAATTTGATGAAGTCTTTCAAATGTTAGTTTTGAGTTCAACCTGCTCAATGATGGGGACTTAGTGGAGAAAATGTACAAATAACAATAGCTAAACCTTCCCATTGAAATATGTTGAAAGTACTTACCATTGTAGAGATCCTTCTGTAACACCAATGTCCATGCACCAGTAGCAATCGCTCCAAAAATCTGAACTGAGCAATCGCAACATCACTGGACATAACCGCCTGAGATTCGTGAAAGGGATAAAAAGTTCAGAACAAAAGAGGCAAAACTAAACCAACTGTAATGAATTTTACAGAGTAGGACAATAAAAATATTCTCCTAGTGATTGAGCACCTGCATTCCTTCAACACCGCTGATTCCAACACCAATATCAGCTTCTTGAAGCATTCCCACATCATTGGCCCCATCACCAATTGCTAATGTTGTCTTCCCACTTCCCTCTTTAACAAGTCTCGTAACCTGTTTTTGTGAGGAACCACTGTTTTTTAGTTAACCAGTCCGCTTTAAAAAAAAGAAATATAAAAAAAATGGACAATAGAAGAACGGGGATAAATTGGAAAAAAAAAAAAAAGAGCGAGAATGAAGAAATTTTGGCTAGGGAGGGAACTGAAGAGCTCACCAGTGCCTTCTGTTTTGGTGATGAACGGCAGCAAATTACAGATGCACAGCCAACGGCAAGTTCTAAAAAAATTCTCTTCATGTCATCCTCTAAAGCATAAACCAGTGACTTCCCATCTATGATCAAAGCAAATGCGTCAGAGCTTCCACTTGATGAAGCAAGCTGATTCTTCCCTTTGCGTATCTGTCTGAGCACACTATCCTTGGAAGCCTAAATGACAAGAATTCAGAATAGCCATCAACACCACAGAAAGATAAACATGTATGGGTAACTGGTGGTAGCCATTGGTATTAAACCAGTAAGTCAAACCCAGGTCTGAAAAAAGGAGCACAATCTCGCCAATGTCATATTTGTAAGTCATGGCACGCAAGCTTATTTATAAATTAGAACAAAGCTAATGAAAGTGGTAAAATAGGAAAAAATGTAAGAGGAAAGAGAAGCTCATCTAACTCATTAAAGCCACTCCAGTGCCCTCGTAAAAAGCTTGAATGCAGGGAACCAAAAAGAACACTACACATGTGTTTTCCTACGGCGACAAAAGTACTTCACGTATCGGTATCACTAACGCAAACGGTATAATTCTTTTATTTTCTTTATGAATGAAACCAGGCACATTCACTACTATCGACAAATTTTATGAAAGACTGAAAAAGCCAAGCAGAAGACTAACTTGCTTTGGTAAGATATGAAACAAATCTGGTAGATGCATTGATAAGCAATAAAATGGTTCGAGCCTATGGAAATTAAGATGGGGTTTCTGAGGAGGCATGTTCAAGTAGGAAATTTTAGTTGATAATAATAGGCGAAAAGTTACTACCCCTCTCCGAGGAGTGGATATCAACACCAGATATGAGATATGCCTGGCTGAATCCTTAAAGCATGCCACAAGCCCTTCACAGCTTATCAACAGGTTTTGACTTTATTTTCAAATTGAAGTTGTTGCGTTATCCTTAAACTTAAGCTTGAAGAAACAATAATTGGAACCCTAAAGAACATAGACCTTTACCTTAGCAATGGCATTCTTTTCTCCCTGTTTCTCTAGTGCTACGATTTCCGGTGTTTCCAAGTTTATTATTATCTGCTCCATTCCTTGTCTTAGCAGACTAGAAGCGAAACTGCAAGAGGCTTCTCAGTTAGAAATTTCTGTACGAGTAAACCTCAACTCACGTGCACAATACAAAACTCATACCAACTAGTCATATCATACCCGATGTTGATGGCAGTCTCCATCTTATCTCCAGTCAGAACCCATATTTTTATTCCAGCTTGAGCAAGCTTGTCAATGCACTCAGGAACCTAGCATGCAAAATAGAAGAATATTCAATTTCATTACCACTTGATCCACACAAGACATTGTACTACGCTGATTTTGATTTAGCATTTTTACACACAAAATAACTGCAATAAAATACTCTCTTTTGTTTTCTTCCATTTGGTTGGCAGTAGGAAAACTAATCCTTAGCTGCCAGCAGGCAACACCAATGGAGAAGCTGACATGCTCCGGCATTGGATCAACATGAATTTGCACCAATTCGTTACATATAGCTTAACCCGAAGGCAAGGTTGGTCAAGAGATAGATTCACTAGGCATGAATGACGATCTTTTTGAAATTTAAAACAAAAAACTTTTTAGCTAGCCCCATGGCCGAAAATATTTTACTTGAAAAATGCTTTACTTCTTGTCCAACCAAAATACATAAAGGAGGTAAAATGCATTTCAGGACACCATTTTACATTGAAACAAACAGATCCTTAATTACAAATATTCGGCACAAGTCTGCTTTCAACTCACCCCATTTTGGAGTTTGTCCTCAACAGCTGTTGCACCTAGAAGAATCAGATCTTTCTCTATCTTATCTGTCACTTCATCGACCAATGCATCACGATCCGCACTGACTGAATTCTTGGCCTCTATGAAATTTTCATTGAACTCTTTGTACTCTTCCTCATCAAGTTCACGATAAGCAAGTATCAGGGTCCTCAAACCTGCATCAGCATATTCGTTCACATGTTCCATTGTTTCTTCTTCGAACTCTCTTCCGTTGTCGGCAAGCCTTTCGAACATGACACTGCATGGAGAGCAACGAAAATGGAAAATTGTAACAAAAGTGTGGTGGTTTAGAGCATTTTGCAAAGAGAAAAGGAAGGTTTTGTACATACGACATTTCATAGTGTAAGAAGATGTAAATTTACAAACCTGTCAGCACCTTTGCAGAGTAACATTAGCTTTCCATCCTCGTTTCTTACTATTACAGACATCCTCTTTCTTGTGCTGTTAAATTCTAAGACATTCAAAAGTTTATACAACCTGCAGAAAGGGAAGTAATCATGTTACTTGAGTAGTGAAGCACGATCATTGCAGAAGGCACAAATGTAGATATACTTTGAGTGAGACAAGCATGCATCAGTGTCTGTGTCCATGTTATTTCCCACAATGTGTAACTCTGCTTTGTTCATAATATAAGTACCAAGACAAAATGCACGAACTTATGAAAAACCGACCTTTCAACTTTTGTGCCAGATGTGGGGTCCAACTCATGCAAAGAGACACTTGTTTGCGTCCTTTTATAGAATTCAAACCCAAGTTCTCTTGCTGCAATCACAAAAGCTGCCTCATCTGGTGATTCAGCTTCATATGACACCTCCCCTGTATCTTCATCCACTTCCGGTAAGGCTGTATGACAAATTGCTAACAAACGAAGAAACTTCTGTATCACATCCGAACGGGGTTCATTAACCCAATTCCCATTCATAATCCTTTCATCCTCAAAGTTGAAACCTTTAATGAGTGATTTTGTACCAGCAGAATCTCTAAGAGGTAATTTGCCATTTTCCATTTCATTAGGCAATGGAGAGCCGTTTCTCCTAGCCATGGCTTTCTCTACCTCTGTTACACCATGGCCATAAGCGGTCCCAGCCACAGAGCACTTGATGAACTCCATTGAATTGCAAGTCAACGTTCCCGTCTTATCAGAAAGAATCGTGTCAACTTGACCGAGTTCCTCATTCAAATTTGAGGTGCGCGCATTTGCTGGTTTATCAGTTTCTTCATAGTACATCTGAATATCTCTATTGATGAACATGCTCTGAAGCACTTTCACAATTTCTATGGACACATACAACGATATAGGGATAAAATAACTGTACAACATCACAGCCGTTAAAAAGTGATAAATTGCGGCAGCTGGGGCCCTTTTGGGATCAAAATATATTGTGGCATTGTCTGGTCTTAAATACCACCTTTTCATAATGCCATTGTCTAAGTCATCACTTGTAATAACGCCAAAGAAAACCGATCCAATAAAAGCCAGAATAAATAAGACGGAGAATAAGAAGTAGATGATTTTATCCATTTTCTTCTCAATTTTGCTTCTCTTTGAAGGGGGGTCAGTAGAGTTTTGAATAACCTTTGTGTCATGACCTGTGAAGATAACAGCACCATAAATAAAGTCAGTGTTGCGGAGCTTGGAATCTCTGAGGAGAAGTTGTTGAGGAGTAAGGGGATGTTGCTGGTCTTCAAATTCCATGCTTCCAACAAAAGAGTACAAATTTGCGTTTGGGTCTTCACATTTAACAAGGGCCTTGAAATCCTTGAAGTAAGAATCCTCATGTAAAAGCGAAGTTACTTCTAACCCTTGTTTTAGTTTCAAATTTGTCTCCCCATCAAGGTTCATGGTTTCCACATAGCAGATTCCATCATCGTAACTTGATGAAAGCAAGAGAAGGTCTGCTGGAAAGAATTCATCCTTTTCCACCTTCACTATATCTCCTACTCTGAGATTCTTCCATTCAGCCTGCTCAAAAACTCCTTCCCCAACGTGTACTTTAACTTTTCGGTTATTCACCTCCGTATCCTGAAAGATTTTGCACAAACAGAGTTATTGAACTGTTCATCATTTTAGATTAAACAGAAAAACAAAATTAGCTACAAAATGAAAAATCGTCCAGTATCAGGTTATGTCCTAGTTAGCGTGACGGGTTCTCAAACGTGATTTCAAGTGAAAATATACACGTTACCATTTCTGAAACCAGTATATATAAATTTGAAAACATTTCGAGGTGATTGCAGTAAACAATTTATTATGAAGAATACCTTTTCAAGATGATTATACCCCATGCATCTCATGTGGTGATTAAAGTTCCACTGCAACTATAATAGACAACATGGACAGCATCTTCTCAACTCATATTATTCAATAATGGTAGATAATATTCCAATTAGGAGCCTATTAGAATTGTTCATTCGCTCAAACATTAACTATTGACTGTCCTAAAATTTTAATCAGACATAGAGCTATACTCATTTTGTATGCTTACTGAAACACCATTTCTATCACTATATGCGTAAAAGGGGGAAAATAGAGAACACCCTCTACAGAAAATCTAAGCTAGATCAGCCGATGTGAATAAGCTTAGTTACATAAAATCCAAATATCCGATCAAAAACAGCTGGTTTGAAATAGAATAATTACAAATAACTGAGGATGATACCTGCTGTTGCCGTCTCCAATCCTCGATAGCTTCTTTCACCATGGTAGCCACAATCACAACAACCAGAGGCAAAATAGCACTGCTAGCATTGTAAGGCGCGAGTGGCGTAAAAGCGAGGATGCCAGTGACAAGGAAGTAGAAATTGGCCACTCTTCTGAACTGCTCAAACAAGGACTTGGGCAAGAAACTTGCTAGAGTATACTTTGTACTCCTTACATAGTTACCCCCATAATTCCTAATTGCAGCCTCAAAACCATCTGGTTCATTGCAAAAAACCACTCTAGAAAACCCAGGTCCCCCAATCTGTGAATGGTCTCCCTCAAATGATGCCTTCCCACAAGTGAATGTGTAGATCTTGCTGAAGTGCAGCTTCTTTATTTTGCCAGTTGTCATTTCTCTCTCTCTTTTCAAGTAGTCTTCCTCAAAATAATTTACCCCAGTCCCAATTCCAGAAATGCAAACCAAACCGGTGATAAAAAGAAAGATTTGCTCTTTCCAATGGACAACTTTGTCGAGGAAAACCACAAACCCCCAAGAAAATCAACTTTAATCCCAACCCAGAAACCCACTAAGCTGATAAGTATATGTTCTCAAACCCAGGAATACGAAACAAACCGGTGGAACATAAACTTCACAAGATGAAAAAACCGAGGCTTCTCTCCTTAGAGGAGATGGAAATTGAAGAGAGAAGGGACAGAGAGATTCAAAAAGATTCACAACTCACAAACTCAGGTGGAGGAATTTATGAATCTCAATACTTCAGTTCTTGTGAGAAAGAAGAAAACCCAACAACAGACACAACCGATTCAGCTAAACCAAATTAAGAAAATAGAAGAAATGGGAAATACCCATAATGTTATATATAAGGAATCTATAAATTTTGAGTAATGATCTTTCTTGAGGCATGAAAACTTTGAACGCAGACTTAGATCTCTCCCTCTCACATCGTTGACTTCGTCGCACAGACGCGCCATGTCTCGAGCAAATATTCTAAGTTCAACAACTACGTATCACGAAAACAATGCCCCGTATATAAAAGGAAGCAAAGCAATAATTGAGGCTTGGAAAACCTGCAATTTTCTAGGGTAATTTGATTCGGAGAAAAAAGGGAAAGAAATGTCGATGGGTTTATTTCAGCTACAACGATTTCACAGACATAGAAAAAAAAAAAAGTCTTCCGGGGTTGGTCCTCTGTCCCGTGTTGGACGAAGCTTCCCAGAAATATAAACTATAATAATATACAGACATTTATATCTTAATTAATGGAACATTGGAGGAGTTTGACCGTTAATTGTCCATCAAGAAAAAAAGCAATTAAAGTTACATAGTATAAAATCTACAATATTAGGAGAAACATTCAAATTATATTTCTCTATAATTTCCAATCCAAATGATTAAAGAGGGAATTAGTGGGAGGAAGGTGTTAATTAAGTAAGGATTAGAGACAGATGGTAGGGAATGGTCAGCAACGTGTAACTTGTAAGAGACTGGTCAAAACAATTGGAAGCATCAGCCGAGGAGGGCATCTCACTTGATCACATGTTTACATTACGTATGCGCATACGCCCAAAAAATCTATCTGTTGGTGCTTTATTTGGTATATTGTCCAAGGGTTTCGGAATACATATGGTACCTAATTTACGACAAGCATTAAATCCGTGCAATGCACTTGAAGGAAGAATCAAGATTCAAAGTTAGGGGGTGAGATTTTTAAAAAAAAATAAGAATAGTTAAATGTAATTTGAGAGGCCAAAATATAATTTTTAAAATTTATACTTAGATCTTAATTTATTTATTTTTAAATTTTGGAGGGAGCCGGGCCTTTGCGGAATCTACCCGAACCCAATGTAATTCTGCCCCTGAACACACCCATTCCAAACAAAGTAAACAAAAATAAATATATATCGGATTTAAAAAGATATTAGTGAGTTTTGGAATTCCTTACAAATTTTTTAAATAATTTGTGTACATTCACTAAATTTTCTCTATATACCACAACAGAAAAGGGGGAAAAACTTATATATTGTTAGGAAAATTCTTTGGTCTCCGAATTTTTTTTTTTCCAAAATTGTCTCCAAATTATAATTGAACAAAAGAAGATTAAGTTTTTGTATTCATATTTTCTGTTATATATTGAGTAAATGAAGATTTTCCTAATGTTATTATCTACATCTAGCGTCCACGTAATAGATGTCTTGGTAGAATTCGTTCCGAACCAAGTATTAAATACATGAAAAGTCAAACATATCAATTTCATGAAGGAAATTTAGACCCATTATTTGCAGTCTTGCTGGCAACGAAACATGAAAAATGTGATCATGTTCAGCGAGAGATCTAAAAATTTCACACAGGAGGGTCGTTTATTTAAAATGAATTTTTAAAAAAAAAAGTCAGAAGTCCCACTATAATATAACGCGAATAAATTTAGCTTAAAGTTAAATTTAGATCACATGTCAAAAATATGATAATAGAATATGTGTTGTGCTGTGAGCACATCACATATGCTATGTGAGAAAAACAATATCGTTTTGAATTTTAAATAAAATATTTGTTGTGTATTGTGCACACGTAATTAACAAAAATTTATTTTAAAATTTTGATTTTGCGATTAATCTTGAACTTTTTTAAGTAAAGGATAAATTTTTAGAATTTTTAGAAAATAAAATTTAAAGAACACGACGACTGAAAGGGGTTCAAATGAGTAATGTTAGTCACTTTTTTTAATGCGACGGTGACAAAAATAAAAATAAAAGAAAAAGAATATGCCCATTTTATCACGTCGCATTAAAAAAATAACCAACACCGCCCATTTAAACCCCTTTCAATGGTAGTTCTAAATTTTATTTTCAAAAAAATTCTAAAAATTCATCATAAACTTAAAAAAATATTTAAAAATTAACCGCGAGCTCAAAATTTTGAAATAAATTTTTGTTAATAGTATATGTGCACACAACACACAAAAAGTATCATTTTTAAAATCCAAAACAGTAAACACAAAAAACCAAAAAAACAAAAAAAAGGTGAGAGAAATCAGGGGGGTCACGTGACCCCCAGCGCACAAGATAAATCTGCCTCTAATCATGTTACTTTGTTGAATATTCGCT
>JABCMJ010035335.1:0-10073 GCA_014822125.1 Arbutus unedo | reverse complement strand
TTTATTTATTTAATGACCTAGAAAGAATTAGAGTGGACATACTTCTTCGAGCTAGTCCAAATTCATAATTATTTAGCCAATTAGGCTAATCAGTCAATTCCGACCTCCATCATATTTTTAAATGGAACGAGCCCACATAATTTTGAGGAGTCCAATATTCATTCGAGATTTTAATTAAATTATCTTTTGACTTTAATTAATAAAGAATATTTATTTGTCTTGATTAATTGAACAATAATAAATTATGTAAAATTTTAGTGCCTACAAATTGCCCCCACTTCAAGACTCATGTGACATGCTTACTTGCTAATATCAAAGGTGAGGCTTGGAGTAACATTTTGCTTGATATATTTCAAGTGGACATCTCAGTAAACACCAAAGTAGTCAAGGCTAGTTGGTGATACGCCACTGCATGTCCGAGGCATGGGCTAACACCAACTGGAAAGGCAAGTAAATATCCATGCCCGATTATTTCTTTTTTTTTTCTTGTTAATTATAAAAAATGCGGTTCCCGAAAGACACATGTTGAATGCAAACTTTGAAATTTGCAATTTTCGTTTTGGATTTTTCTATCCTTGTTGTTTCCTTTTCCATGCACTAACAATATTCTTCTTTGTCAATAACCCATCAAGTGGAATTTGTTTGGGCACCAAGCATGTGGTTTCCAAACTTAACAAATCTAAACTTTGGAATTTTCCAATTTCCTTTCTTCTTAGGCATTCACCTTATGTCATTTCCCATATTTCTTTTCCTTGGAACAATTAACCATCCAAATATTAGATCTTATTTCTTAATTTCCAAGATTTGCATTAACAATTTTTCTTCTTGTTCTTCACGAAGCATGGGATTTGTTTTTGGGCAACAAGCTCATGGTTTCCAAAATTGACAAATTCTAGCTTTAGAATTTCCAAGTTTCCTCTTCTCGAACTAGTATGTAGTTATTATCATGAGGGAACCATAAAATTCTAGACTTTTCCATGAGCAAGAACAATCAAATATCGATCTTCCTTTCGAATTGCTTCCTTTATTGAAGGTGTGAATAATTTTTTTCCTTAGCAAATTGATTTCTCATCTGCTATATATCTCAATCGTATTGTGTACAAAACTTCACACTTTTAATCATTTACACAGTTGCTCCTTGGATTCACCACTTCAACATCATTCAGAAGACCTAAGTAACCAGAAAATCAGGGATTATTATAAGCACAGTGCATTTCCGGGAGTAATACAAAGTACTTCTTTTTTAATCGTCTTTGTACATGTGTACATGATTTTTTTCTCACTGTCTTTTATCACATTCTTGGTCTCCCTTCCAACATGTGGCCAAAGTTTACCAAGTCACGAGTTACCAGGGGTGAGTTGCTGTCAGCCTTATAGTTGTCATATTTGTATGAAATGTGATTTGTTTTCACAATAATTTTCTCTCTTAGGTTGATGTGATATTGTGTAGGGCAATACACCATATGGCATTATGATTACACTTGATCAGCTATAAAACACCAACTTTGTAATAAATTTTATTGCTGTGACTTTGATGATCGCTTTTATTATTTCACATTAACTGCTTTACACTGATTTCTTTTTAGCACCTATCGCGAAGTTCCTCCCACAGGATGTTTGCATTGACAACTCCTTGATTCTGCCTTAAATCGTGAGATAAAAATAATTGAACTGTTTAAAATCGCCCTATTTTTTCTGTTTGTTGTTCTCGACGAGTCAAATTGTGCTTGTTATTAGAATGAAAGGAGTTCATATGGACATTTTTGCCTCGCTCATGGGTCACTTCAACATCAAGATGGCCTCTTCGCATTTGTGCAAGCCGCCTCAATATTTTCTCGACAATGCATCTCCTATTTGGCGGAGACTTTGGCAGAAACTTCAAAACGGCGAGAGGGCCTTTGTACTTTGGTGCAAGCTGTCCCAATATTTTCTCTACAAGACATCTCGTATTTGGCTGAGAATTTAGCAGAGACTTCAAAACGACGGGAGACCCTCTGTACTTCGGTGCAAACTGTCCCAATGTTTCCTCTACATGGCATCTCGTATTTGGCGGAGACTTCAGTAGAGACTTCAAAACGACGGAAGGGCCTCTATACTTCGGTGCAAGCTGTCTCAATGTTTCCTCTACATGGCTTCTCGTATTTGGCGGAGACTTCGGTAGAGACTTCAAAATGGTGGGCGGACCTTTGTACTTCGGTGCAAGCTGTCTCAATGTTTCCTATACACGGCTTCTCGAATTTGGTGGAGACTTCAGTGGAGACTTCAAAATGGCGGGATGGCCTCTCTACTTCGGTACAAGCTGCCCCAATGTTTCCTCTACACGGCTTCTCATATTTGGCAGAGATTTTGGCAGAGATTTCAAAATG
Organism: Arbutus unedo; assembly: GCA_014822125.1. NCBI lineage: Eukaryota > Viridiplantae > Streptophyta > Magnoliopsida > Ericales > Ericaceae > Arbutus > Arbutus unedo. The sequence continues at coordinate 7,707 of JABCMJ010035335.1, read as the reverse complement.
ACGGGAAGGCCTCTATACTTTAGCGCAAGCTGTCCCAATGTTTCTTATACATGGCTTATCGTATTTAGCGGAGACTTCGGCAGAAACTTCAAAACGGCGGGAGGACCTCTGTATTTCGGCGCAAGTTGTCCCAATGTTTCCTCTATACGGCATCTCGTATTTAGTAGAAACTTCAAAATGGCGGGAGAGCCTCTGTACTTTGGCGCAAGTTATCCCAATATTTTCTCTACACAGCATCTCGTATTTGGCGGAGACTTCGGTAAAGACCTCAAAATGACGGGAGGACCTCTGTACTTTGGCGCAAACTATCCCAATATTTTCTCTACATGGCGTCTCGTATTTGGCGGAGACTTCAAAACGGCGAGAGGGCCTATGTACTTCGGTACAAGTTGTCACAATATTTTCTCTATACGGCATCTCGAATTTGGCGGAGACGTCAAAACGACGGGAGGACCTCTGTAATTCAGTGCAAGTTGTCCCAACTTTTTCTCTACATGGCATCTTGGATTTGACGGAGACTTCAGCAAAGACTTCAAAACGATGAGAGGACCTCTGTACTTCGGTGCAAGCACAATTGAAGACATCGATCCAAGAGAGTGCGACACAAATATTGGAGAGACAGAACACTATTGCTCGTCTTACTAAGGCGCAAGCTACCATCGAGCATGCTTCGTTAGTTATTGAGGGAGAGCTTCAAGTGGCAAACAGATTGCGGAACTTCCTAGAAATGGAATGTGAAGATATCACGAAGCAGCCATGGATTTAGATACTCCTCTTTGACTATTTATCGTTGTCATCTTGATTTTTCATTTCTTGTCTGCTTTTTGTTTTTTTTGTTAGACTTGTTTAGTTTACTAAATGCATAATTTATTTTTGAAGCAAAGTATGTCATGAATATATTTTTTTTTTGATGGACTAAACTCAAGAAAAATTCTTGAGCTGCCTATGTACACTTTAAAAGGATAAAGTCAAAATGTAGTTCAAGGGTAGAATATTTTTTTTTGTTTTTTTTTTTTTGCAGGGTCGTACAAAGTTTTAGCTCATGCGGACCAGGAGCATCATGCAGTTTAGACTCATGCAATTAGGAGTTTCAATGTTGAGTTATTTGAGGTCATCGACGGTTGGTTGCCCTGTTAGCACGATAGTATGTCTTCTGACCTTGAATGGACCTTCCACATTGACTTCAAGTGATGTTACTCGTTTCATACGAGATGGAACTGAGCTTTGAGTGTCTTTATCCTTTTTAGAAGAATAAAGCTCGATACTCTTTGTCGTCCTCCTAAAGTTCTCTTTGTTTGATGATGTGCTTTTATTGCCAAACCGAGAGAACACCGATTTCTGTAGCTGGAACGTCGCTTCTTCATGTGCCTCTTTTGTAGTACTAAGCCTGTTGAAGACAAAAGTGCATGTTACAAGAGCTCCAATGCGAATAAATACCGAAATTCGAGGAGTAGTTTGTTAAGCATCGTCTTCTTTTACTTCTTTGATGTATCCTGATACAAACAACGGTTGATTATAGGGCTTCAGACTGAATTGAAGGTCATCGTCAATGAAAGTGATTGTTGCGCAACAAGAAGCACAACGAGAAGGGCTTGCCTTGGTATCATTAACTTCTTTGGTAAACAAGTAATACTTTCGAGGGGCTTCTAACACTCGAACAAGTGCAAGTCTGGTAGACCAAGGAAGTTGCGATGCTTCACCAAGGGTAAAACATGGAGGCACTTCTTTTAAAGTTGCGAGGTGGTCAATCTTTTTTTTGTTTGGTTTTGCCTTAACTACATTGACATGTACATCTTTCTCAATTTCTTCGTCAGCCGTGATCATGTGGATAGTTTCAACTACATCATCTTTGAAGTACCCTATTGGGAAGGAATCTCAAAGGGTGATTGGAGCCAGAGGATTTGGTTCTAGCGGTTCATGAATCTCTGGCGACTCCTTCTTGCTCTTTTGCTCCTTTCTTTTTGCATACGGATGACGATTCTTCGGCCTTTGAAGTTTTCTATCTTGCATTGCTTGAGCTTTGGTCTTGTACTTCTGTGATTTTTTTCTTGTCACAAGGATCCATCCCCCGTCATCTTTTGATGGGATTTCCTTTATATGATGATGAAGGGGTATGTCTTGGTTTGAGCCTTAAATAATCACAGGGTCAAGCGAGCCAAACTGGATGGTCTTTGAGATTGCCCCCAAAACAAGACTTGATGCATGCTTTGCTTTTTGCTCTGGACTCCAAAATTGGAGAGCTCGGCGATCCTATGACAATGATGGTATGGTTAGACTTCACGGCCTCATCCAAGTCTAGAAGAATCTTGTTCTTGCTTGATAAATCATCAAGTAATTCTTTCAAAACAAAACATTTTTCGATAGGGTGACTCACAATCCGATGGTAATGACAATACATCGGATCATTCACGTGGCCCATCTCCTCGGAACGTTTACACTCTGGAAGTTGAATGACTTTTTTTTCAAGCAAGTTCTCTAGCATGTCTGGTACGTTAGAGTCGGGGAATAGATATTTTCTATCTTGTAATTCTTTTAGACTTGGACGTCTTTACTTCTCTTGCGGGCTTGTTTCTTTCTTATCTCCTTTTTTTGTCTTTTATCGTGATTTTTATTGGAGCAATGGTTACCATCATCGAACTTGTACTGACACCTTTGAAAGGCTCGTATCCATTCTTCATGTCCTTATCATTCAAGTTTTTAGGAATTTGTGTGGCTATGCTAATTTCCATCTCATGAGCGCGTGTCGCCAACTCTTCAAATGTATGTGGCTCTATTCCTTGAAGAATGTAAAGCAGACCCCAATGCATACCTTGCATGCACATTTCGACGGCGAAAACTTCGGAGAGTCGATCCTTATAGTCTAAACTTAAGCAACGCCAATGGTTGATGTAGTCCATCACTGGTTCATCCTTCTATTGACGAGTGTTAGTTAGCTCTATCATACTCACCGTGCGACGAGTATTGTAGAAGCGGTTGAGGAACTCACACTCCATTTGCTCCCAACTGTCAATTGACTTCGGTTGCAAGTCTGTGTACCACTCGAATGCATTCCCTTTGAGCGAGCGGACAAACCACTTCACAAGTAGATCTCCTTCCGTCCCAGCATTGTTGTAAGTTTCAACGAAATGGCAACATGTTGCTTTGGATTTTCCTTCCCATCAAATTGTTGAAATTTTAGGGGCTGATATCCAACAGGCATTCTAAAGTAGTCAATTAACTTTGTGTAAGGCTTCAAATACATGAGATTGCTTTGTGGAGCTCCGCCATATTGTGCCTTGATCGTATTTGCTATCATGTTGGGAAGTTGCTGGATAGACAAGGCGGCGATAGAAGTTGGTTGAACGCTCTGACTAACTCCTTGGTGCACGGTAGATGATGGTTGATGTTGCTATAATCGCTTTGCTTCAATGACGAAACATGATCTGCCTCCACCGCTTGCTTCATCTTCCCGCCGCCAACAGTTGGCGCAACTTGTGGTGTGAAACCAGGTGGATGAGAATTGCCTTGACTAGTTTCTCCCACGTTATGAGCCTCGAGCTTGTTCATGAGAGATGCGATTTGAAGGTCCTTCTCCTCCACCGTCTTGGTGAGCTTTTCAATGGCACGAGCCATTGTCGCAAGTTGTTCCTCTATTGTTGATGTGCCAGTGGTCATGACTTGCATTGCTACCGAGTATGATGAATCTGAATAACTTGACAAGCCTGAGTATTTTGGCAATGAAGGAGAAGATCCTAATTGTGAACCTATGCTTGAGTCTGCATAAGAAATCGAATGAGATAGGCGTTGCGACAAGCTTGTCGAGGTCGAATTCTTGGGATTGGATGGGAGCTTTTCAAAGTCCTTTCCCCTTCGGTGTTTGTCGTGCAGCACCTTCGTTGGATTAGCACTTGACGCAACTTTGAGACTTGCAGAGGTAGCGAGTACACTAGTCTTGCTTCGCGTCATAGGACCCGTAGAAGTGCTATTGCTGCTTGCGGCAATGACGACGTTCTTGTTGGAGTTCTTGACGATTTGAGCAGCTTGAATCTTCTTGGAAGCCATTCGAGAAGAACTTGCTTTTGGAGAAAGAGATGAGAGGTAGAGAGGTCCCACCGGGCGTGCCAAATTTGTAACACACAAAATCGAGTCCTGTAATAAAGACAAGAAAAAGATGCACAAAATAATATTTTATTGATTTAAATGTAAAGTGGATACAATCTCTATTATGTTCTTCATAATTGAAAGAGCTATTCCTCTAATTCAATCTTTGACTATGATGGAGATCCAACGACTGTTGAAACTTGTTGTTGAATGAACCAGTTGATGACTTCATGACTGAAGAAATCGAAGTGGTGGCTTTGATTGAGGGTTTGAACAGCTTGATCTCGATGGAGTGTGATTGCAGACGAATCGACTTTGTTTGAATGCTTGTTGATTCCTTGCAAAAGATTGAGAGAATGCTTGAGAAGAGGCTTAAAGAACGTTCGAAAGCTTAAGAGGATTCTTTTGACTCCAGGAATCCTTTGTTTGTAGATGAATCAACACATTGTGTATGTGCTTGTTGATCCTCTACAGGAACTTGAGAGAGATTTGAGAAGAGACTTAAAGAACGCTTGACTACTTCGGAATTTTTCTGGCCGAGGGTCCTCTCTATTGTCTGTGAGAGCCTCTACTTATAGGCTAGAAGAGAGCGTTTTCAATTTGAAAAATGCTTCTTCATTGATTTACCTTTCCAAATTTATGGATAGAATCTTGAGTCAATAATAAATAAATAAATAACACAATAAGAGTATTACTTATTTATTTAATGACCTAGAAAGAATTATAGGGGGTCTATTTCTTCGGGCTAGCCCAAATTCATAATCATTTAACCAATTAGACTAATCAGTCCATTCCGGTCTCCATCATATTTTTAAATGGACTGAGCCCACATAATTTTGAGGAGTCCAATATTCATTCGCGAATTTGACTAAATTATCTTTTGACTTTAATTAATCAAAAATATTTATTTGTCTTGATTAATTGAATGATAATTAAGTTATGTAAAATTTCAGTGTCTACAGCATACTTGTGCAAGGATGTCATACGCTCCGATTTTTCGAAACATTATTTTAAACCTTTTAATCAATTATTAAATCATTTGATTTATAATTACAAAAATGCCCTTGTTTATTAAATTGACAGAAATAAAATTAGAATTTAATGCGAAAAGTGAAATGACATAAATACCCCATAGGGTTTACATTTTATTCAAAACAAAGTAAAGCATAGCTACGAAGGATACGATAGTCAAACGCCTCCATTGTCCTCTTCAACTGATTCCGGTTCTTCAATCTCGGGAGGGTTCTCGAATTGTTCCGTAACGTCTAATATAAAACACCAGGGGCAGAGAAGTTGCACCGAATGAGTTGTGACACTCAGTAGGAAAACGTCACCGAAAAATATACAGCAAGTCAAAGTTGTAACGTGAAACACGTTAAGGTGCTTAAAGAAAAGTCACGTAGGTTCATTATGCCGCTATTCGTTTATATTTCTAAGAATATCCTTTTCCCTCGGTATTCCTTCTTACCCGACTATCTAGCATAAAGTATTTTATTGATATTGACAAGTCCTTACCGAGGTAAAACAAACACCTTTTACTGCCTACTCGAGTCAATACATACTTCACTCTAACTAAACTCGACAGAGAACGTGGCTTCTCCGAGCCAGGTACCAACAAATCTTAGCCGTTTTTCCTTTATCGGCTCAAAGTTACCCAAGACAAGACCGTCACTCCCTCGGGGTTTGGAGCTGTTGACGCAGATGCACCCTGAAGTCACTTCTAACCGAATACACTCATCTCCTAGTTGGGATCCTTAACAAACGGGACGACGCCCGGTGGGACTCAAACCCACATGGAACACATTTGGCACGATGGCCAGAAACACAACACTAGGCACAACGGCCAACAACAGTTGGCATGACAACCACTATTTATCTACTTTTTCATTTAACGAATCTACTTGTTCTCTACTCCATTCTACTACTTATAATGTTCACCCAACACCCTTCGCTGCCTTGTTACAGTTGACATTCAAACCAATGTCCCTAATGTAAATTATAGGTTTTCACGTAATCATCAAGCCATGTTATAATTCAATATCTACGTTTAACACAACAGTTTATCTATGTACAACAGTTGACACGACGGCCTCAACATTCTATCAGCACGATGCCATTTTAAATCATAATTGGCACGACGGCCGCATCATGACCATAACAAATAATTACAACAACTTATGGTAATTCACAGATCAACTATCTAACTACAAATATAATTTACAACTTAAAGCACCTCATGGTCAAAGTGCGATCAAACGTGCACACAAAACTCCACGGAAGCTTGTGATCATAAAAAATATATTCGTGGATGCCTGTACAGTGTGAACATACAAAACAGTGGGGTTTGTGGACTGGATCTGCTGCTAGAATGCCCGGACAGTATTCTGTGAACTTTTTGTATTTTCATAGGTCGCTTAAGCAGTCTCCCAATAACAAAGCCGAATAAAAAATAAAATAAAATTAAAACTGTTAATAGAAAATTTATTTTTTATTAATTAAAAACTTAGGGTTATTACAAATCCTTCATTGATCATTTGGACAACTACTATTGAATCAAATTCTGCCTAAAGTGATCAATGTCGTACCAGTGAGCATATCATTTTTATTACTTGTATGGTACATATTGGTAGTTTATACCGGTATACCGCTTTGAATTTATGAGTAAAATTAATTTACATTTTTCAAACAATATTTTTAACAAAAAAATCATGTTGAACATATAAAATAAACTCTTATAACTTAAAAATAAATCGCCAAATATAAAAAGAAATAATTTTAGTCTCAATTTATGTATAATTACTTTAAAAATCATCAATAGAAAATTTAAAAATAAATTTGTGGGCCGGTACGGTTCCAGCCGAGACATACCAGAACAGTACAAGAGTAAACCGGTACTGCTATGAGACCAAATGAGAAGTGCACTTCCAATGCAAGGAGACTTCACCCAAGGCGGTCGGGCTGACCAAATGGATCAATCAACTAGGACTTCCCCCTATCGCTCTCTTCTCATTCCACTTTGAAATAGGAAAAACAACAATAAGAAAATAGCGCACACGGGTGCAAGTTTAAATGTTGCACCAGTACTGCGGCGAGGTCAGTAAAAAATGTATTGATTAGTACGATACGAGACAAATAACATTACTTCTTGCATCTCTTGATGACCAACCAATTCAAAACCTCTTAATAGACCCTACAACTCAGCCTCAAGACTAGTGTAATCTTTCAGACAACCATAAAATCCCAAAATCTAACATTCTCTTTCCCCCCAGAATTCCCAAGACTACTCCCAGTCCCTGCTTCTCAATTGAATCTGGAAGGCTTCAAAAGTGCTCAATGGATCCTCCTTTCCTTCTCCTTTCTGATGGTCTTGCCATGTGGGCTGTTTGTTTTTCCTTCAGATGGGCTGTTTAATTTTGGGCTGTTAAGCCCTCAACAACCTAACACTCAACTTATGGGCTTAGAGTTTAGGAAATCGGTGGCAGAGAAAGTCTTCTCAGCTCTTTTAGTGTAGCCTTCTTGGTTGCCTAACTTGGACCTCTACTCGGATAAAGCACCCTATGGGCGGAGAAAACGAGCTCATTCCTTATCAAAATAATCATCCAGATAAGTTTGGTCAGAGGAACTCAT
>JABCMJ010035315.1:0-11339 GCA_014822125.1 Arbutus unedo | reverse complement strand
TTTATATAAATGAGAAGATAACAAATTATTTGTACCATTAACAAGAAATTATAGAAACTCTTTTGATTCCTAGAAATACATATGTGACACTCCTATTTCTTGGTAAAGTACAATAGACAGACGAGGAGAATGACGAGTGAATGAAATGATGTAAGAAATTTAATTTGATTCAATATTGAAAGGTTGTGGTTCCAAGAGGACGAGCAAACATTTCGAGACAACAAAATGTATAATATAGACACCCTATTTTCTATCTCTTATAAGTCTTTTATGGATTTTACAGCCCAAATGGATTCGAATCTCTAGTATTCCTACCAGTATACTTCGGTTTTTAAGTCTAACTATTTTAACCGCTCAAACATCCATTCCCTTCATTTTCTTTCACTACTTCTACAGTATGCACTTTTTGGGCTTGTGAAATTGGGCCAATGTTTCAATAAAACCTTCCGAGGGCCCAAGCCCATAACACTTGGGCTAAAACGGAAATTCAGTAAAAACTGGACCCAAAAATACGGCAACATTGGGCCAAAAGCCCAACTCGCTTGCTATTACGGTTGATTACGTCGGAGCAGTTGTATCCATGGCGTCAACACGAGTGTTACAGAGTCGACTCCTCGATTTGCGCAATTGGTAATTCACACTCTCTCTCTCTCCTCGCAGATGTCTGTGAATGTTCTAACACCGAGTTAGGGTTTCGGTTGCGTTTCCAGTTGGAGTGGGTGATGGTTGAGAGAAGGAAGCCTCTGGTGTTATCGTCTACCAAAGCACTCATCAATTCGGTACTGAGTGCATCAAGAACACAAGAATTCCATGAAATTGATCGTAGTAGCAGGAGCTCAGGCGACGGAAGCTCGCCGAGCATATTGTTACCGGCAGGAATTCTTCGACTGGACGGAAAGGACATTGCGGAGTCGAAGGCGGCTTCTCTTGACGACTCTGCCTTGGTTGGGCTTCCGACTTCTGTGCTCAAGAAACTATCGATTACTTCAGGCTCACTGGTATAGTTTCTCTCGTTCTTTTGCGAGTGTTGAATTTTGTAATTGGATTGCGTAAGAATTTATCAGAAAACACTCACACTTTGGTGTTGGTTTTTGCGGTGCTTGTGACTTTGTTTGGTTGCTAAGAAAACTGAAGCAGCGAAAAAAAGAAGACTGAGTAGAAGAAGAACGAAGAAATTAAATAGGTCTGCGTAGTGTTTTAGGTAATCGCGGAATTCAGTATGTTTGGCCTTTTTTCTTTCTTCAGTGATGTGAAGTAGAATGGTATTTTCTAGTTGTTGATGCTTAATTATTGAGAGGGAATTCCGCTGAGCTCCGTTTGATTGCATGCAATTGTAAATTTTGTCCGTGAGCTACAATTTACAGGATAGCAAACATGATATTGCACGAATACAAATGAAAGGAACAAATTCTATAATTACTGGCGGGGTGGAATTTTGGGCTGTATAATGAAATTGCTCGGAATCCTTACCTTGTTTGTTCTTGTCTTCATGATTCAAGAAAGACAAAGAAGATCGGTAGCCATATGCGGCACATGAAGGGCATGCAATCTGCGATACATACAATCTCTAAGAGTGTGAGTAAAAATGTTCAGTAAGCTCAACGGAAATCGCGCTGTCTGTCAATGACTTATCTTTTAGGTGGAGTCGTCTCAGACAGTGGAAATCTTTTGTTGATGCAAACCCTACTCAGCATGGTTCCAAACTCACCTCCCACGGACAACACCTAAATTAGAGACAAAATGTGCCGACCACCTTGCATGGGTATAGCGTGTGCACGTGATAAGTTTGATACATCACATCCCCTAACCAAAAAGGAGACTTGGGTGTAACTTGTAAGAAATGTACTCAAGTGTCCCTATATCAACACACTACCAATGTCTATAAATGACAGCCAAAACCCAAGAGGAAAGGGGATTAGGATCTGATTCAATAAAGAGAGATTGTATGTAGAGTTCTAATTTACTACCCTCAATTGGGTACCCTCCAGCAGATGCTAACTGCTACATTGCAAAAAGATTGACTTGAAATGCAGAATTTTTCTTCAAGGAGATAATAGTTTATGTTTTGTTGATGAGTAGACGTTTTTTTTCTTTGTGTAGCTTGCAAAACCTTTTTTCTCTTTTGTTTTTACTTCAATTAAAAGAATTTTTTGTCTCATATGATGTGATTATTTTGTAAGGTTTCTTAGGTTTATGTCCATAGAAGTGAAATTAGTGACTCTACTTTTTTGTTTTCCCTTCTTTGAAACTCTTAAGATATTTGTGAAGAATGTTGATACCAACATACAGAGAATCGGCCAAGCTTTTGTTCTAGATCCTCCCTCCACCCAGGAGCATTTACGCGATAACAATTTGCCCTTCTCTCAATCTCCACGAGCAATGCTTGTCTTTCCTTCATATAACTATCGCCAAGGCCACCTTGTTCCATTTGACAAAGAAGCTGCCTATGTCTCTTCTCTTCTTGCATTTAACCTTGGCTTGCATGTATCATGCTTCAAATCTCTCGTTCACCAAGGTAAAGAGACTGTTGCATCTTTTTTTGAAGTCAGAGTGGATGAGGAAACAAATGGGAAGGGGAGTGAGATATCTGTTATCAGTTTAAGTCTCAAAGCATGTGCTGAATTGCCAAGATATGCCTCACACTTGAGGATTTCCTTTGTGAAGATACCGGAATGTGGGACCCTTGAATCTCTTAAAGGAACTTCATCTGTTGAAGCTGAAGATCGTCAAGAGATGATTGATCTGGCATTGCACAAGTACTTTGGAAAGGATAGATATCTTACAAGAGGTGATGTTTTCTGTCTCTACATCAATTGGAGTTGCAAGTCACCTACGTGTATTCCTTGCAGCCAAAAGATGCAAATTGGCACTGATGACATAATCTACTTCAAGGTGAATATGGCAATTTTCTTTCTCATTGTGTAGCATGTTCACAGACATCAGATTCTTATCAGTAGTGGTTCATTTCCTCAGGTCGTGGCTATGGAGCCATCTGAGGAGCCCATTCTTAGAGTAAATCGGACTAAAACAGCGCTTGTTCTTGGAGGGAGTGTTCCTTCTGCTCTTCCTCCAGATTTGTTAATTTCTAGATCAAAATGTTCTGTGCCTTTACAAGGGGATACCGTCAAGAATTTGGCCTCCATACTCACGCCACCTCTATGTCCATCAGCACTCTCATCAAAGTTCAGAGTTGCTGTTCTGTTGCATGGTTTGCCTGGTGTGTTTTCTTTGCAGTCTGTGATCACAATAAAGGTTTTTAGAATTTACTTTCTCAAGAGCTTACCAAAAAAATTTGTTGATTGGGATTCGATGTCACCTTGTCAATCGTGATTCACATGGCAGTGTGGTTTTGTAAATGCCAATCTGTGGCTGCAGGGTACCTTGTTTCCAAAACTCCATTTATACGTGAAAGTGTTTATATACCCATTGTTGAATTTTGTGAATTGGGTTTTGTAAACAGTAATATGACTCGTATCAAATACCTACAAATCAAAAGGTGGAATTGTCTGATCGTTCTGGACCTCTGGTCTTGTTTTATTTTCACGGTTGTATTCTATGTTGAAAATGTATATGCATGCATATGTGATTTACAACAATGTGTGTAACTATTTGTTGGTGGACGCTGATCCATTAATTGTTGTAGGGTGTGGCAAAAGGACAGTGGTTAAACATGTAGCTCGCCGATTGGGCCTTCATGTGGTGGAATATAGTTGTCTTACTCTAATGGCAACCTCTGAAAGAAAGACATCTACGGCATTAGCAGAAGCTTTCAGAACAGCTCACAGGTATTTTGCCCCAATAAGCTGTTAGAGTATCATCTATGCAAGCTTGCCTCTTTGAAATAATTGACTGTGGCTTCTTTCTAGATAATTTGAATGGCATCACTTCTTCTCCTTTCTTCAACCATCCCTAAAGTAGGAAGATCCAGTAGACAAGGTGCTTGAAGCTTAAATTCTTATTGCTGGTCTAATTTTGCTGCTGAAAATGTTGATAATGACTTCACCTCTTTTCTCCTTCAAAATGCAACATTTGGAGAATTCTTTCTCCTTTGCATGCCTACCTGTGTTGAAGTCTCGGTGATGTAACAAGAAGCAGTGATATGGGAAGTTATGAACCGCCTTGCATTTTAATTCACATGTCATCTGGTGTTAAATTCCCATGCTTCCGCTCAGCTAGATTCTATATTAAGGTGCATTCCACATAACAATCTCCCCTGTTCTGCTTTTGCTCTCAAACTTTCGCATATTAGTCAAGAAATGATGCTAACTGCTAACTATTTTTTAGCCAAACTATTCAGAAGTTTCTCCAAATAAGTCTCATCTGAGCATTTGAAGAAAAGATTTCTCCCCGTGTAGAGTATGTTCTATATTGATCATCATTATGAAATTTAACATCCTCAATTATATAGTTCTCTAGTGTCAAATTCTCAATTATATGGTGGGAAAAATCAAATTGAGGCAAATCTTTTGGGCTGGACAATACGAGACATTCAGTGATAAATTTTACTTCACTTGTGTTTCATGATGACAATATTTGCTAGAGCTTTAGATTTACCAATGTATAGCACTCATAAAATTGGGCTATCCGCAAATTGTATTCAGGTTGTTTCCTCTTCTTTTCCTCACAGCTTAATCTTGTTTTCTTGTGACAGATACTCACCAGCAATTATTCTTCTCCGCCATTTTAATGCTTTCCGGGATCTGGTTTCTCAAATGGGTTCACCTCTTGATCAAGCTGGTAGTAATACTGAAGTTGCATCTGTTATCAGGGAATTTACGGAGCCAGTTACGGAAGATGAAGATATTTATCGTGAAGAAAATTCTGGGAGTGACTCTGTAAGATTTACCAGCACCCCTCTCTTCTCCATTTTCAATTTAGTTGTCTAAATTTTACACCTGAAGCCTTGGATTTCTCAAATAGGTATTTAACACTGCATATGATCAAGAACAATAAACACTTACAGTCTTATTGTAATTAGCATACTAATGGCAAACAAAGCTTGTTACAAACAAAGGATGCTAAATATTAAAGCAAAAAGAGCATTCACCGTGCACATACAAGGAAAAACATTTTAAAAGCAGCAGCCGCATGCGAGGATGATTTTGTGCCCCGTGGTCATGAGATCCTTCGCGAGTGTTTAGGCATGCCGTCATTTTAGAGGAGTGCTCTTCAGGAGACCAAGATCCTTGTGGTACCCTCTGGGTTCTACACAACCGATTAGTCTTGGTGGCACATTTCTTTTCTCAAGCCCCTCCCTCCCTTTTGGTCTCTTACTGTTGCTCACCTCAGCTAAATATATTCAATGAGAAGTAGATCTACATGAGCTGCAGCTCAGCTACATGTAAATACTGAAATGCAGATCTTCTGTGACGAACAGATCTTTAGGATGAGGAATCCAAGTTTTCTCGCTAGTTGCTAGATATTGTCGATAGCATGATTCATAAGGATGCTTACTTTGCTGATGCAGCAAGTGAAGGGAACTGAAGGGCTAAGCAGGCATCCTTTGCTGTTAGTTGCAGCTGCTGACAGTTCTGAAGGTCTGCCACCAACTATTAGGCGATGCTTCACACATGAAATTGCTATGGGACCTTTGACTGAAGAACAAAGGGTTGAAATGCTAGTCCATTCACTTCATCATGTTTCTGGATTGTTTCCAAATGTAGGTGAACAAAAACGTTATCTTTGTATCTTTTGTATGATAATTATACTAAATACATTGTCTTTTTCCGAGGGGTCCAAGATAATAACAATTGGGGGCTTCGTTAGATGTCCAAACCCGTGACAACAGCTGACCTAGCATTCAGCAGCTCTTGGTCTTTGGATCACACTATAAGCTAAGAAACTTGAACAATCGGTGTTTTCGAGTGATTTTACCTAAGTAGCGTGTTTTTTTTAGAGTAAAAAATATTGTCGTGGTACAATGATGTTGTAGAGGCAATTTTAGCTTGGGAATTCGCTGCTTATCTTCTGCTAACTGGTTAGATCACCATTACAGAAAAAAATGATTTAAATGCGAGTCGATAGTAATTATGGTCTGAGCAGAACGATCTTTACATCCTAGTCACATTTTTTATTTCGATGTTGGTTGTAGCTTTTGTATTTGAGTCATGGCTGTTGACTTTGATGGATCAGGTTACTGCTTTTTGCAGGCTTCTTCAGAGGATTTTATTAAGGACATAGTTGGACAGACATCTGGGTTCATGCCTAGGGATATGCATGCTTTGATCGCTGATGTTGGTGCAAGTTTAATTCCTAGGCAAGACATTCAATCTGACAAAGATGAGGCCAGCAACTTGGGCGAGGAGAAATCTTTTGTGCTCAAACCCGAGGTGGATAATAAGCCATGTGATGATGCATCTAAAGTTCTGTGTAAAGATGACTTGGCCAAAGCTTTGGAGCGGTCAAAGAAGAGGAATGCATCAGCGTTGGGCACTCCTAAGGTAAACTAAACAACCAACGTTAACTCAAATTGTGTTGTATCTTTGTGGTTTATTCCATAGAAGTATTAAGCTCCAATGACCACATGTTGAGGTTTCTTCCGTGAGAATATCCATGGCTGCTTGTTGAACAGATCTTTGATTGTGAATAATTGTGATATAGGTTCCTAACGTTAAGTGGGAGGATGTTGGTGGGCTTGAGGAAGTTAAGAAATCAATTCTGGATACTGTTCAGGTGAGGCCTTTATCTCTACTCAATAGGTTATTTCTGTGTTATTATTCTCAAACTTGTCTGTTATTTATTAATTTCTGAAGATTGTACCAGTTTTTCTTTTCTGCTTATGACTTTGGTCAATTTTGTGGAAAGTTAATAGCTTGTAAAGCTCTTTAGCTCTTTTACTAGTACACATGGTCCGTTTAATGCCCACCTTCTAGAGCATCTGTTATATTAACTTTAAGGTTGATACTGTTGGGACTTGGGTTTTCTTGCCCATTTGAATAGGTTCCTTTACACCGTCTATTTCCCATGATGGCCTTTCTATACATCGGTAACATACATGTATACTATGAATAATGCTCAATATTTTCATTCGTCCACCTGCATACGTCCTCCAGAATTAATTGGAGAAGCTATGATGTGATTTATTCTCATCTTGTCTTTGTTGTTTGTTGTCTATTTAGCTACCCCTTCTGCACAAGGATCTGTTTTCATCTGGATTGCGCAAACGCTCTGGGGTTCTTCTTTACGGTCCTCCTGGTACTGGGAAGGTAAGTTCTCAGTTATAATTCCTTAGCAGCTCAATTCGTATCAGAGGGACTGTACTTCATGACCTTTTATGCTAACTGCAAATCCCAGACTTTATTGGCAAAAGCTGTTGCAACAGAGTGCTCTCTGAATTTCCTCAGTGTAAAAGGGCCTGAACTGATCAACATGTACATAGGAGAATCAGAGAAAAACATCCGTGACATTTTTCAGAAGGTAAAATTGTTGTTTTCGTATTTTTTCTGACACTCCATTGCAAGGTAAAATGACCAGAGTGCAAGGATGAGTTACTTCAATTTAGCTTCAATGGCAGATGATGCTTCATCTCATAACAATAAAATGTCATTGTATGTCATATGCAGGCCCGATCAGCACGTCCATGTGTTATCTTCTTTGATGAACTTGATTCACTTGCTCCAGCCAGAGGTGCTTCTGGAGATTCGGGGGGTGTTATGGACCGTGTTGTTTCCCAGGTAAGAATAGTTGTGCTATCACATGGCAAAGATAGCTTTTCATTTGTTTGTTGAGTCATTATGGTTGGTTACTATCCCTAGTTTCCTTATCGTTATTCATTTGTTGAATCAACGTGATTGCTTGATGTGCCAAATTCCCTTATAGCTATTCATTTTGCTTATTGTGCCAAATTTCCTTTGTTCATAGATGCTTGCAGAGATTGATGGCCTGAATGACTCCTCTCAGGTTTGTCATACGACTTTGAAATATTTATTTCTGTTTGGAAGATGTCACTTTCTCTCCTTTTGCTTTTCAACAACACTGCTACTTTTATCGTTCTTGTTAATAGGACTTGTTTATCATTGGAGCCAGCAACAGACCAGATCTTATTGATCCAGCACTTCTACGGCCTGGCCGATTTGATAAACTCCTTTATGTTGGAGTTATCTCTGATCCTTCTTACCGGGAGCGGTTAGTTTTATTCCTACTGACCTTCCACGCAACAGTTCTCAGTGATTTAATGCTTATTTCTCATGCGTCACTATTTCCTATTTTCGCAGAGTCCTTAAAGCACTGACCAGGAAGTTTCAATTGCATGAAGATGTATCCCTTTACTCTATAGCAAAGAAATGTCCCCCAAACTTTACAGGTGCAGATATGTACGCCCTGTGTGCTGATGCATGGTTTCATGCTGCAAAGCGCAAGGTGAATCCTGCCGGTCCTTACTATTTGTTGAAATTATATAAGGTTGTCACACTTGGGAGCCAGTTGTTTTTTTATTCTATATTCGAGATTGTAGATTATAGGTTTTTGGATTATTATGAGAATCTGTAAAAGTGTTCGGATGATAATGCAGAAAAGAGATTTTGTAGAAGCGTAATGTGTATAATTTTATAGATGATCCAAAAAGCTCCTCTGGGGGTGATGAGGTTATGAATATAATATGTGGCAAAAAAACACCAAAAATGGAAAACCACATAGTGCAGAATGCAAAACCATGGCTCCTAAACACCCTCAAAAGTACATTGACTCTCTCTCTCTCTCTCTCTCTCTCTCTCTTACATTAGTGGTGTAGAGAACTTTTTCTTTTTTCCCCCTTCTATCTGCTGAAACTACAGCCTTCCGCAGATGAATTTTTCTTGGTTAATTTTTTTGGATGTGTTCTGTCTCTAATTTGCCAAGGCTGGTTCACTAATGATCTTGCAGGTTCTTGATCCTTGTTCAGATTCAACGTGTGCGGAGGATCAAACAGACTCGGTTATAGTTGAATATGATGACTTTGTGAAGGTATGATGTTTTTTTCTCTTTGGTGTCGAGTTCTGTGGGATTACTTGTCAAAGGATGTGTGAAGGAAAGAGTTGAGCGTGGAGTATACTTAGAGCAGCATGGAATATGTCTAGATCTACCAAAAATGGCTTTCCCGTGCATTCCATAAAAAGTTAATGTTACCATGTTTGACTGCCACCTTGAAGAAGATTGCTTAGCAGAAGAGTTTTAACATCTGAACCATGTATTTTTATTCAAATGCACTTGAAAGTCCCTGTCTCTACCTAAGTTGTGATAATGAATATTCTGAGTTACCAAAATCTTGAGAGGGCCACTTGGCTGTCTAGAGACTTATAATTCTTTGCCTAGTTTCTGTCTAGAGGGTAATCATATTCTCAGTTGCCAAAATCTGGGGGGGTTATCGGAAGAGGTATCGATTGTAGCAGAAACAATTACAAATCTATGTGTGCATCTATCTCACTTACAAAGAGGTGGAGAAAGGAAATAATTACAAAGGGGTGAAATAGACATGGTATAAGGGCAGTCCTAAGCCGAGCTGGCTAGTCAACACCGTCCAATAAGATAAGGTGTCTTGCGCCGTTAGGCCCACCTTATCTTTTAGAGAGACAACAACCTACGTTGTGCCTAGCTCAGAAGAATGGAGTGGATAGACCTTATATAGTATAGAAGAGGTCGTCTTCGCAAGCGAGAAGCATATATCCATTTAGAATAGAGCACACAACTAACAGTTTGCTCGACTCACTTAGGTGGTTGTTTTGTTAAAGATCAGGTGACGCATATTCCAAACCGAGCTAGCTAGCCTAACTAGAGCACTAGCCTACCTCGGCCCACCCCCACGATCGTATCTTCTTCCACCATCCCTAACCCTTCCACCCACCCTCCTTGACCAGAAGAATGTTTAGAAAAAAAGGGGCTAAATTAGCCATTGGTGTGTGTTACTTTATTATTTTCTAAAGAAAGAAAATGTGCCTTGAATTAGATTTTGGGGACTGGCATGTTGGTGCCTGAATTCTGTATGTTAACTTTGCAGGTTTTGGGAGAGCTCTCTCCTTCACTTTCTCTAGCAGAGCTTAAGAAGTATGATTTGTTGCGTGACCAATTTGAAGGAGGCTCACGCTAAACTTTATTGGTCGTGCTTATTTATATACTCCCTCCGTCCTAATTGGTTTGTCGACCTTTGACTTTGGTGCCCCAAAATGTTTGTCTATTTTGACAAATTAATAAACCCGAAGTCTCGAATTGCAGTGCTAACTTGAGGGGAGGAGTTGTTGCGGTTCGAACCCAGCCTACAAGTTGGACGCTGAAGTGCAACCATTTCGACGGCCAAGCTGTGTATAGTCCCCCTTGTATCATTATTTGAATATTAGACGATTGAATACTATATTTATGTCGCAATTCTTTAATCTCCAACTTGTTTTCACTTCAAAATGTTCAAAAATTGGCATAAGAATGTGTTTAGTGCTGTTTTTGTTTTCTGTTTTCTGAGGACGAATTGAAATTTGTTGGTTTTGTAATTATTTTTGGCTAGGTTAGGAAAACGAGTAGAAAGTGGATATACAATTGCCAAAAACTTTGCTTTGTTCGAATTTTACCAAATCAACCTGGCTAAACTCGGGTTGGAACAGCTGTTCCGCGCTAATTGCTGCCCTTAGAAATATCTGGGTAATCTCCTTCCTGCTTTTGTTATTGTTCCAAAGCATGCTTTCGTTTCTTGTTCTCTGAGCCCTACTGGTTATGATTCTTTCTCAGTTTTTTGCTCGTAAACAGCTGAGCTATTCATGCTCTTTTTGGGAATCTTAAACTTCAAACAAACAACAGGACTTGGGAGTCTAATTCCATATTCTGCTCCAGCCTCATCAAAGTAGTGTCTCCCTTAACAACACGGCCAATATGATTTAGAGGAGAATAAATTGTAAGATAAATATATATGAATCAAGTGGAAAACTTTTTTTACATGTGATCTCCATGGTAGACCTTACAAAGTAAGCAATTATAACAATGAAAGATACTAATAATATCTCCATCTCTGCATGGTCGCGAAAGCAATCTTATAGTTGCATGTCACGTGTTAGATGTATCACACATCCCGAAAAATCGCCACCATTGGAAGAATCATTCTTCTTAATGAAAAAAATTCAAAAGCACCCTATAGGGTGGATCAATTCCTGAAAAATAAATTTCACTCAAAATTCTCCACTCTACTCGCACACAATGCCCCACTATCCAAGATCGATAACCAACCAAAATAGTTTCGATTAGTTTGGTTTCAAGTGTTTCAAATGTTCAAAGTTCAGATTTACCAAACATGCCACTGCAGTTGCTGTACATAGCAGATGCTAAAAATGAGATAATACATTTTCTATGGTCAAAAGAGCAAACCCATTAAAGGAAAACACAGT